>JAODUP010000058.1:2152500-2311395 GCA_025642065.1 Paralvinella palmiformis | reverse complement strand
AATCTATAACCGATGATAAAATAAGACCTTAAACGAACAGAAATAGAGCAGAATTATATTTATTATATTTCCTATCGATAATGTTAGTTATTTTATCTCCATTGAAAGCAACATTGAAATATACAGAACAGTAATACGCCAAATTAGGTATCGTTTTCAAAAATATCAAATACAAAATACGAAGTAAAATATAATTAGGGATAGCAAAATATTTTATGAACGAGAATAACATAAACCAGTTAAAAATATGAATGACTAGATGATTATTTTGCTGTATAACTACTATCTGTTCATAAATTAATTGACTGGGTGATTGTTTCTGACTAAATATATCATTTGACTTCGATTCACTGCCCGCTTGGATTTTGAGAAAAGGTGCAGATTAACTTCTGCCACTAATAACGGCCATTATCAATAGGTCAATGGCTGAGTCAGTGATCCGTTGTGTTTAAACGAGCCGCAATAACACCACTGCTTAAGAGATCTGGGTTGGATAATGAAGATATGAGCATTTATCGTCCTATTTATAAAAAGTGCTATGTTATTATATTGTTTTTCTAGCCTTCCTTTCATTTTCAAACTTACCGAAAACGTTGTAGCAAGGTGTATTGAGGAACACTTAGAGCACAATTCCTACATGATATTTATCAGTCTGTTTATCGTAGAGGTTACTTAATAGAAACTGCACCCTTTGAAGTACACACTGAGATTTCTGACGCTCTTCTTGAAGGATCAATAACTGTATTAATTAGGCTTGATTTATCTACAGCTGTTGATATAACCGATCATCCGACACTACTGAAATGCAACGGCCTTAATTTGGGTAAAATTGTATCTTGTCGAGAGAAACAATGTGCTCCACATTGCGGATAAAACATCACCAGACATAGGTCTTCATTTTGGTGTACTACAGAGATTTATGACTGAAGAATTAATCTGTGTATGCCAAAGCAGTTGGTGACATTATTAAACGCATACTATATCGTTGTTTCTCGACTAAAAAGGAAAGAAAAATCTATTTAAAATATAGAAATATCTTTAGATTTTTCCTTTTATTTATCATTCAACTCTTAATACAAAATGTTTTACATAAATCTGAAAGTACGAAATCCTATGTTAATCGTTATCTATAAATGCAATACGGAAGAAAATTTCGTTAAATCCTCATATCTCACCACCACATATAAAGTGGTTTTCTACGAATGACTATTTATCCAGGCTGGTCCATTCTTCGTGCCAACCGTCTACGATAGGGTCAAAATGTATTAAGCATATAAATTGGAATACAAATATGTTTGTGCTTCCATATATTGTCCACAGTTTGGCTTTACTCACTGACAAACAGATGTTCATCAAATAACGTCCCATAGTTTCATGAAATCAAGTTTCATACCTTGACAATTGGCGCCTTAAACATTAGCAATAAAATGCTCTATTATATATTTAACATAACAAGGTATTATGTTACGGTTCTTTGGGACGTCGAGTCCTTCTATTCAGAGCCGACTCGTTTAAAAGCCTTCCATAATAACATAGTCATTTATCACAACCGCCACAACTTAAAATATAAATATATACTATAACAATGCAAGAAAAAATCGCAAATCAAAATAATTATTAAATAGAGTAAATGTTTTCTGTTATAGGCTTCGGGTCATTGCTTTCATTTCTTTCTTAGACAATACATTATTGTTAGATTTGACACAATCTCTTTAACCATATTGAATATAGCTAAACATAAAACTACACAGATAATGTTACATGAGTACTGCAGCAAATACCATAAATAGCTTCTATAATTAATGGGATTGGAGGATTGTTCCTAACCAGAAACCTGATAAATATCTAGGTTTTTATTGATACATTCACCATAGATGGAGTAGTTTCCAGGAATTGAAATTAGATGATAGATAGATAGATAGATAGATAGATAGATAGATAGACAGACAGACAGACAGACAGACAGATAGACAGACATATCTAAACAGCTAACAACTGATGGATATTCGTGAGAGTAAATCAGACACATTCCAGACATTTCAAGCTTTTTTACAATTAATGAAACGAAAGATTGTTTTTTTCGTCGTCAACGATGGACACACCTGAGACAGATGAACGACTGGGTGATTCCATGTTAATACGTCCTAAAAACCCGCCATCAATCGGATTCGAACCCTCATTCTAGAGATTTATGGAGCAGTGCTGTAGCAACTCTGCTATCGGAGTGCCCAAAATCCAAATAAGAGAAAGACAGAAACATTATTTAATCAAAACAACAACACGATCAGTGATCACGATATTGTCCATCATGTATGAGAGACACTAAATCTTTCCTTAGCCCATGGTTGATTACCGGCTAGCTATTAAATAGGTCAGTCTTCAACACGCCATTGTATTTGTGGTAAAGCTAACAAGAAACGATTTAAGACCACATCACATAAATGTCGTGGAATATAAATTGCCTGCCTCCTTAACGCGACATATAGTTGAAACTAAAAAAGGTTGAGTCCCCGAGGGAGTTTTGAAGACGGAATGTTAGACAACAAAAGACACGTTTGTCTCGAGAGAGAGATTAACAGATCAACTTAGTGTCAGGTGACGCAATGTTCGCTTTTAGATTCTTAAACTGGAAAGATTATCGTTGACTACTGTTAGACCTCTGTAAATGTCTGCCCTCGCAATTTCACTTAGTTCGGAAATGCAAGTATTTATATCCAATAGGTAAGTTTTTCATACGGATCCTTGATCAAGTATTTCAGGCACCTTCTGTTCCTCGAGTTTTCCTATAGAATGTGGCCAGAATGCTAACGAGAATGTATTCTTTAAAATAGAGAGGCTATGACGGCAATTACAGATTGATCATTTCAGATTCATCTGGGAATACTAGAAGTTTATGCAAATACCGAAATATGAAAAGATCTCTGGTAAACTAACCTTTCCACATAACATTATTAGAATAGACATCTAACTGATGAGATGAAGATGCAGAAAGAACAAGATACAAACAAAACCAGGAGAAACGCAGTGGAATACTGAAAAAACTGTTTTGGTGCACAATGCAAAATCAACAGGCGAAATAAATCATCCAGTTTTACGAGAAGTTCAAGTTGACATCAAAATTAAATGAAGACAAGTCCACGTGTTGCAAGACGGGGAACCACTGGATGCTGTTTTTTACCAGATTGGTTGATTCCTATCCGCAAATCATCAATTGTCCCACTTATTTGTTTCCTGCTTTCAGACTAGATTAATTAATAACATTTTCTGCCTAACACCAAGAAAATCAAGTAAAATAATATCAGATCGTCTGACTCCCAATTTAGAGGTCATGGTAGGAGAACTGGGATTCAACACGCAATGGCTTTAAATGTTATCTGTTCAAGTCATATCGTGTCAGTCAAGGATTAATAAATATAATAACAACAAAAATAAAGTAGGATATTTTGATACTGCAATACCATATTCACAAGAACCAACACCAAACGTCCTCAAAAAGGTCATAACATTTATGGGACGTGCTCGAAATATGGCAAACGAATCACAATTTTCATAAGTGCTACAAATATAAATCAAGTTTACAGTGATCCAATGTTATGACAATGACAATTTAAACTTTTTGTTTTACCATTTTAAGGCTCTGTGTGTAGGATAACTTAAATAAAGGATACTAATCAATATTATTAGTGGATAGCTTCAAAAGTAATATCAAATAGATAAGGTTTTCATTTTGGTTTTGAAAGGTCCTATGACCGAAATAGATATTTGGTGGTCAGGGAATTGAGCACATGAATTCGGTCTAGCAATACTAATAGCAGCATCTTCATACGATTTGTGTCTAGTCTTTGGAATCTTCAGTAGTAACAGACTATCTTACCTAAGTCGATGACCAGGCTGTTTCAATTGTACCAGTTCAAATATATAAGGTGGGGCTAATTCATACACGCTTTATAACACAATACGGTGTTTCACTGGCAGCAAATGGAGACGTTTAAGTACAGGCTATATGTGATCGTACTTGTTGGTATTTGTCACGAGACGTGTAGTACAGTTGCAATTAGTTAACACATCTGTCCTGTCTGACATTCCTATGAGCCATGAATTGCCATAATCTGTCCTTGGTGCAATAAACTCGTGTGCAACGGTCTTGAGTGCATTGGAAGATGAATGGGGTTTCAAACATATAATGCTTCGTAGTTGGATGAATGATGATTTACATATATGGGTTATGCGCTATTTCATACTCAGTGTTTGATCAAACAAGACCCCGAGGTTTCTAACAAACTGGCTTGATTATATTGGTATATCACCAACATTCACACAATTACCTCTAACAGCATCGATATAGAAGGATGATGGCTACAATGAGTACATCTGTTTTATTATCGTTGAGTTTCAGCAGGTTGCTGCCAAGCCATGATCAGATTTCAGAGATGCATGCTCTGCTTGTTTCACTTGTTATCTTCGTTGTAGTAAAGAGCTGCATACTAATTTATTTATACCACATTTATATAACACTCTTTTCATAAAATATATCATATTCAAAAGTGTTTTACTATAAAAGATATATATAAAGGTAAAATGTTAAAATGACATACTACAATATACATTTCCCGGAAAATGAAATATTAAAATATACTATGACTACGAATATGATAACATATCATCTACATAAATATGAATGCATATACCATGACGTCGTGCTGTACTGAAAAGAGGGAATGTTTAGAGGACAAATAATAGGGGACCGTGAACCGAACTCTATGGAACACCGAAAATGAGACTGAACGCAACTAAGATGGCTCGCCGTATTGATACATACTGTTTCCTGTCAGATAGCTAGGAGCGAAACTAGTATAGTACAGGGCTCTTGAGAATAAACTCCCGTTCTAACCTTCGTAGCTGGATGTTATGGTCCACAGAGTCAAAAGTAACGGACAAGTCAAGTAATGTCAATGATACTGCGTTTTAGTCATCACTTCGCGTTGAATGTCACTATTAACATGCCGGAGAGAGGTTTCAGTATTGTGAAGAGGGCGATAAGCCGACTGTAGAGACTAATCCCATCTCATTGTCATGAACATAGCGATTTAAATCATCAGCAAATTTTGATTTGGCCAACAGCTTATCAACATCCAGACGCGGACGGATAAAGATCTCGTCGTGAACAGTTCGTTTAATTCTCATCCATAGTCGTCCATTCGCTGATTGGATGGACGTCCTTTGGTTATCACGGACCTTTATGCAAATCAAACTTCTTCTTTTTTATAATGGGAGCATGTTCATCAATCAACTGGGATATTGTAGACTCATAGAGTTCATATAAATCACACAGAATACCAAGTTGTTTCCTGATTAAATCCGTGCTACTAAGATCGTCCCTGGAAGAGGCCAGGTCAGTATGCCGATATTTCGTGTATGATTGACTACGCGCGGCTACTACACAAACAACATATCATCTCATGGCATTGGCTTTGAATTCTTTATAACGCAGCTGCACAGATAATTATTTTTGTTGTCCTTGTCGACATGTCCCTTTAAAGCTTACTTGTCAGACATTGGATACTATTGGAACATACTGTTATTATTATCGAAATACTGATGATACATCTGTTGACAGCTTCCGATCGTGAAAAGGCATGCACAAACGCGAGATAAACAAAATTATCTAGCTGTAAAGGCATGTAGGTAAGATAATAGAATTAAACATAAGCTTTTATTTTTAAGTTCAAATTTGACTTGACTTTTATCGTCGCTTCTCTGCTGCTGACAATATATCGTCGAGTTGTTTTTTATGTATGTTTATGTGTTTGGCCTCTTTCATGGGTATCTTCAAAAAGACTGTTTCCATGGTAGAGTAAGTTGTACCACTAACTCATAAAACCGATCATTCTATTTACCGATCTTTCCCTATTTATGTTTGATACCTCGCCTCAATCAGAGATTAACCAACCTGAATCCCGTACAATTATTAATCGTCACTCATGACGGAATTGTTCATACATCATCCGCTGATAATCAATTCTCAGCTTATCTCGGATACCCCAATCTAAAACCAATGATTCTTAAGTAGTCGAAGTTCTTACTCCTTCAAACTTCAAAACAATGCATTAAAGCGAATACTTATTAATTAAGACACAATTAACATATTGTTAAGCATAAAATGATAATAGAGAGGAATATTTAAATTATTCTAATAACTATCCTAATATATTATCTCTATAAATGTCCAATCGATAGAACAATTGAAAATCATCGAAAAAAAATCCAGGAAATGAGAATAATCTCAGTAGCACATGGAGAAAGGATGATGATGATTGATGTTTTACGGCCACTTTTGTGCACAAGGTAGGCTAAATGGGCCGGCATGGAGAAAGGAAAAGTAGCACTTATTAGTGTAGAATGGAAATATCGAGCAAAACGAATTAACTGGTTTTATGAGAAATTCAAGTTAACACCAAGGCCAAAGGAAAACAACTGGCCTGTGTTGGAATACAAGAAAGGATGGATGGATGAATGTTGTTTAACGACACATCGGCACAATTTAGGCCATTCAGTGTCCTAGAACGTTTAGAAATAAAACCGTTTTAAGGAATCTTTATAAAAAGTTAAAAAGCTGGATTACTGGCATTGATAAAATGTTTGTATAAGCTAGGATGTAAATTGTTAAGTATAAATGGTAAATATACATTGGTGTATAGGTGTATAAACTTGTTAAAAAGATAAAATCAGATTCTTAATCGTCCAACAGGGTAAATAACATGTGAAATATAGAAGGGAATACAAGAAAGGACGAGATGTTTCTTTTATTATCAGATTGTCTAATCCATCTCGGCTAGGATTAAATTATCTCATTTAATTGCATACTTTTTCTGTCGTCAGAATAAATTGATTAATGACTTCACCTACGACTCTACGTGACAAAGAATAACGAAAGTCAGACAATAACCAGCTCGTGTGACTACTGCTTTAGCGGCAATTGTTGGGGGACTTTGATTTGAAAGTTAATGGCCTTAAACGTTACTTGCTAAGGTTATCTCGCATCAGCCACGTGTTAATAAGTAAAAACCATTACGGATAAAGTGTGGCATGTCGATGCTTCATTACTTTGCTCACGAGGAACATCACAAAATACCCACACAATATAATTATTTGAAGTGACTCACACAATTGATATACACAGTATATGATACAGTGGAATTACAAAAAGAACACAACTGCAATCTGTTGTGATCCAGATATACTAATAGAAACACGCTTCCAAATTATTGACTGATGATATAGAGCAGGCATTTCCGACACTTTCAACTATTAGCAGCAACACTAATAACTTTGAACTATTATTATGAGGCAATTAGATATGAATATGATTATTTTAAGAAATCCTATAGGATATATAAACCCACAAACATCATAAATCTATTCAGCACGATTAATTAAAGCTACTAATAATTGTAGTTACAGTTGATCTGCTTGCAGATGAAATCGTGTCTACAAAACAATCTAATTTATTAAAGATTAAATTATCCTAAATGTATACTCTATAATCGCGAGGACACAGTTTTGGTCTTAGTTTACTAGTTAAGATGAATTAATTTCAAGAACTGTTTCGTACGTATCAGGAAAGCATTTTTCTGTCTGACAATTGGTCATATAAAGATTACTACATTAATAGACAATAATGCTGCTCTAAAATGACAACTGTTGTTTATTCGGAAGAACTCACCATTAGACGAACAGTGTTTTTACTTAACTACCTTAAAATGTCTTTCATTAATATCAATATGTAATAATTTTCAATCTAACAGTTATTTCAAGGTAATAATTCAAAGTTTTGCTTTAACAAAAATACTTAGATATATTAAATAACAATTTTACAAACATCAAACTTCGCCCAAACAATACATTTCCGTGGTCTCCACCAACAACATTGAAAAATCTATTCTCCGGTCTTCGTCATTCTGTATGGTGTAAGGTATATAATTACTGGTTTCTGCATACATTATCTCCGATGCCCCAATATCGATAACACGGATATTTGGGAAACTGTATACTTTTAAAACCTAAACCAGTTGCTCTCTGCGTACATAAAATGTATCACATCTAGTTTGTCTCGTTCATAGCACATAACAAAAAGACGATTAAAATACGTCAACGTGCGAAGTTATGACTAGATGAAGTAAGTTTGTCGAGTTCATCTGAAGGATGAAATTGATTAGCGTCGAGTCTGATGCTCCAACAATTTACAGGTATATCATAATACTGTTGGTGGGATTATAATTCTATCATTAACCATATTTGTCTGTCAGGTGAATTATTTCAAAATATATCTGTTGCAATCTTCAATAACTACAACCTTTAATAAACTGAACACAAATAAATCCACGACCATCTGATTTTGGGATCTAATAGATTTCAATTAGCATATATCATGAGAGGATGTGTTCTAGTCGGTTCTATAAAACATTTTATACTATTCACGTTTATTAATATAATCCCAGTATTGTGTGTTATAAAGTTGACAATGGCGTATCTTAGAGTGAGTCAAGCCTCTGCATCACGTGCTACTCGTTGAAAAGGCAAATGCTATTCTCTGGATATTTCTAAGATACGTAACATTCCACATACGAGGCTAAGTCTATGTGTTCAACTTATAGTTTTTAAGCGTTGATTGTTTGGTTAGTTAGATTCAAATAATAATATATAATATAACATTCATTGTATGGAATTGACATCTGTTTAAATGCTTTTTGGACAAGGCAGAAGGTAGTGGATAATAACTGCGTTGTCAGATGTTGCAGATCTGGAAGCTTCTTGTTGTGTGAATATAAATGTTTCCCTTTCCCAGACAGTTTAGTAAAATAAGAAGTGGCAAGATTTGTATTTGTGTATGCTCTCTCCCTCTCTCCCTCTTTCCCTCTCTCCCTTTCTCTCTGTGTGTTTGTGTGTTTGTGTGTTTGTGTGTTTGTGTGTTTGTGTGTTTGTGTGTTTGTGTGTTTGTTTTGTGCGTACGTGTGCGTGCGTGTGCGTGCGTGAGTGCGTGAGTGTGTCTGTGTGTGTATGTGTGTGTCTGTGTGTGTCTGTGTGTGTCTGTGTGTTCTGTGTGTGTCTGTGTGTGTCTGTGTGTGTCTGTGTGTGTCTGTGTGTGTCTGTGTGTGTCTGTGTGTCTGTGTGTCTGTTGTTGTGTGCTGGTGGTGTGTGGTGCGTGGTCTGTGTGTCTGTGTCTGTGTGTGTCTGTGTGTGTGTGTGTGTCTGTGTGGTCTGTGTGTTTGTGGTTTGTGTGTTGTGTGTGTGTTCTGTTGTGTCTGTGTGTGTCTGTGTGTGTCTGTGTGTCTGTGTGTGTCTGTGTGTTTTGTGTTGTTTGTGTTTTTGTGGTTTTGGACATATAGAGGCAACAGGCACGAGCATCAACATTCAAACATCTTGAAACCTCCATAAATATAAATACATCTATACATACATTAATCTAAAAATAAAATGTTCATACCTCCACATATTGATAAATGCATATACCTAACATGTGTCTGGTCTATATACCTGTGGGCAGCATTCTTTTCGAAATTCGCCCACAGGAAAGCTGCATTGTATCGAATTAACATCTGTTTAAAGCTTTTGACAAGGCAGAAAGGGATGATAATAACCGTTGCAATTTGAGATCTGGCAGCTTCTTGTTGTGTGAATATAAACCTTCCAGACAGTTTAGTAAAATAAGAAGTGGCAAGATTTGTATTTGTGTATGCTCTCTCTCTCTCTCTCTCTCTCTCTCTCTCTCTCTCTCTCTCTCTCTCTCTCTCTCTCTCTCTCTCTCTCTCTCCTCTCTATTCCTTTCGCGCCTTATGTGTGTGTGTTTGTGCGTGTGTGCTTGCGTGTGTGTTTGTGCGTGCGTGCGTGCGTACTGAATAAATCCTACCTATATGAACCATGTATCAATACACGTCCGACTAGTCTGGCGTCGAAGTTCTTCTCTAACCTAAGTGAAAATTCAAGTCTTGTATATACCCTCAGCGTGTTAAAAAACATTACAGTTTGTTCATAACAAAGAAAATGTACACTAACTCAGTATGGACTCCCTGAAGTGAGTTAACTAAAATAAAAACAAAGTAGCAATACCGCACAATGGATTATTACTGGACTAGAACGAAATATCGTCTCAAACCTGAGTAAATACTATGATTTACTCGAACCTAACAGCTAACCCTCATACGTTTCCGTTCATCACTAAGGGAACGTTCATTCACGCTTAATTTAGCGTCCCTTTAAGTATATGCAGTTAGGTGTGGTGGGATCTAAATTAAAGCGCCTATCCACTTGATCTATTTGACCCATGGTCGAGAACAGCGGATTTCAGGCAGATCTCCGATACTTCGAGTGACACGTCGGGATTATAATAGCTATACATTTAACAAATTTCCTATATCAGTGTAATCTAATTATTCATAATATGGGAAAAATTCTGTCCGCAGCTTAATACCCATGGAGATGCCTGCCGGAGTACCAAACGACTCCAGGAGTATAGATCCATCAAGCAGCATTGTATGAATTAATAGGTCGTTTCGCCAGACCACATAAGAGGACAACATTATAGATTCTACATTATACATAACAAACCTAATAAACTCAAACATGTTGTAATAACGACATAACTTTCTTACATTGGTGTAATAAGGAATCTGGATATAAATAGATAAGATGTCTGGTACGGTCAATGTGCGTTTTAGGGTACATAGTAAGAGGCAACAGGCACAGAGCATCAACATATCTAAACATCCTTCGAAACCTACCTCCATAAATCTAAATACATCTATACATACATTAATCTTTAAAAAAAGTTCCATACCTCCACATATTGATAGATGTATGCGTATACCTAAACATGTGTCTGGTCTACTCATCAGCCTGTGGGAACCAGCTAATTCGCTTTTCGTACGCGACAAATATGTCACGCCCACAGGAAAGCGGCTACATGCAGGCTACGTACAAAAAGCGGAAGCACGTAAAATACATACCATTTGATACCACAGCTCGCAACAAACAACACGTGCGTGTGATTCAATGGTGACTGGCAGAGGAATCTCGAACCGTGAATTCAAACTCTGAACGTTTCTTCGAAGAGGGGAGTGAATCTAGAGTGGCGTCTTTTCTTGCTGAGACATGTGTAACGTCCCACCAGTGTGTGTTCACAACCAATCGGTTCTTATTCTAACGTCTTACCACTCGAAGGTCTTATTGCGCCCAAAAGGATATAAGTAATCTTGGACAATAATGTATTTCCAATTCTAAGATACACCTTCGTCATGTACATTTGTACATAGTTAGCCACTAGAACAATAAAGGAGCGTTAGTAGATAGTTCATACTAAACAAATACTAGTCTTTTTAGGATATCGCTATCTCAAATATATCTGTCCCATATTTGAAATATGTTGTCATCAATAAAATAAATATGGAATTGTTCAGAAAAGGGACGATAACGTTTTAATGATTTTTTATGATAAATAGTTACTAATAATCGTTTAAGCCGACATCATTACAGGAAGGAAATATCATATATATATATATATATATATATATATATATATATATATATATATATATATATATATATATATATATATATATATATATATATATATATATATATATATATATATATATATATAAGATGATGATTTGTATCTTGCCCTTTCTTCGTTTTGTCGCAGCAGTTAGATGTCTACAATAATGATGTTATGTGGAGAGTTTAGTTTACTACATACCCAACTATAGTCAACGATAATCTTTCCATTTTAATAATCTGAAAGAGAACAATTCGTTACCTGAGGCTAAGTTGATCTGTTAATCTCTCTTGAGATAAACGTGTCTTTTGCTGTCCACCATCCTGTTCTCTTAATTCCCTTGGTGACTCACTCGTTTTAGTCTCGATAACATGTAACGTTAAGGAGGCAGCATATTTGCAGTCCACAACTTCCTTGTAGTTCGTAGAGTATCCCCAGGCTGTTGCTTGTTTGGCACAGCCTAAGTCCACAACATTGATGTTATTTGGTTTTAAATCGTTTCTGGTTAGCTTTAGCTACCAATAACGTGGCATTTTGAAGACTTACCTATTTTATATTTAGCCTGTAGAGTACCACGGGCTATGGAAAGATTTAGTGTCCTTGATACACGATGGACATTGGTGTTGAGTAGTGATCGTGTTGTTATTTTGATTAAATGATGTTTCTGTCTTTGTCTTATCTGGTTTCCGGGCTCTCTAATAGGAGAGGGGTTATAGCAGTGCCCTGTAAATCTCCACGTTGTAATTTCGAATTCGATTGACGCCTGTGTGTACAGATGTTTTCTTATGGAGTGACCCGCGAGTCAAATGTCCCAAGTGTGCCCATCGTTACTGCTAAGTAAAACAATATTTTACTCACTTGTATTTGGTTTCTTTAATTGTGAAAAATCTTGAATTGTCTGGGACTGTTGTGTTTTTTATTCCTACGAATATCCACCAGTTATTGGCTTTCTAGATCTGTCGTAGGTAAATATATTAATAAAAAGATGGAAAGGCGTCCATTTTCAGTTTAGGAACAATGCCCATAGCCAATTAGTTATAGAAGTCATTTATTGTATTAGAAACCCTATTCTGTGTAGTTTTATGTTTAACTATAATCAGCATGGATAAAGTGATTGGGTCAACTCTAACAATAAATTAATGTCTAAGAAAGAAATGACACCTATTTCCCGTGGTTTATCATAGAAAATCTACGCTCTAAGTTGTTTTCGAATTTTCATTGCATTGTTACAGTATGTATTTATATCTTAAACTGTGCGACTGTGATAAATAGTTGTGTCTGAATCCAAACTTGATTTTAAATTAGTCCACATATTTGTGTAGTTAAAATTATCTTTAAAAACGGAGAGTTCTTGCACGGTGAGTCAATGCTCACAAAGAAACATTATGTAGCAACTGGATTGCAGTAGGTTTTCAACCAAAACACATTACGATTTCAAGCCTTTGCAGTTATATGACCACATGTTAATGTCAAGATTATGATTTGTTAATAATAAATAATATACAAAATTTATGTAGCGCCCTATATAACCTGTAATAAGGTTACTGTAAGGCGCTTGTTGATAATTGGTACATATTGTTATTTCTCGGTCAATAAGCGTTGCTCCAACTATTCGGTTTCCATAAACAATAGTAGCTACAACCAATCTACTAGAATAAATATTAAATATATCATAAATGTAAAATATATCATCAAGTGTACCAAAAAGTAAAGGTCTTATTTATTTTCTGATAAATGATTTACAAGAACTGTTTTCAAAACACGTTGTCATATTTCAGGTTTATGCAAGTGAAGAAATGTTGCCAGATCTGTGGATACCTAAAAGACAACAATTCCTTAAATGTCCCACTATATATTATGATTAGTGCAGCCATCTATCTGCGCTTGCCCATTTTCATACGAGAATCTATGACAAAATGGTCTTCAGAGGTTTTATTATAGTGCTTCTATAAATGCCCAATGCTTATGCATAGAACAGCTGATCACCTAGAGTATTAGCCATCGAGCAAAATGAAACGGGAAGGATCACAGTAGCACGCGAAGAAACGAAAAGTAACACTTATTGGTGTGCGATACCAATATCGGGGATAAATGAATTAACTTGTTTTATGAGAAACCCAAGTTAACACCAAGACTAAAGGGAAACAATTGGCCTCATATACAACACAAAAAAGTCGAGATGTTTGTTTTATTAACAGGTTGTTTAATTCTTCTCGTCTAGGATTAAATTATTTCAATTAATTGCATCGGTTTTTTGCCATCAGAATAAATTGATAAATGGCATCATCTTCGCGAAAGAGAATAACGAAAGTCAAACAATATTCGGTTCAGGTGACTCCTGGTTTAGACGCGATCTGCTGGCTTGGACTTTGATTTGACAGATAAGGACCTTAAATATTACCTGCTCAGTCAAGAGATGGGATAATAGATAAAAACTAATACAAATAATGTGTGAAATGCTGATGCGACATTATCGTAATCGTCAGGAACAACACAAAAAGGACAAGAAAAATTCATGTAGTGTGTGTGTATATATATATATATATATATATATATATATATATATATATATATATATATATATATATATATATATATATATATATATAAGAATTACAAAACGAAATAGCTACAATTTGTTGTGATCCAGAGACACAAACAAAATACGTTCCAATAATATTGACTCGGTTAAACCGGGTGATTCGTTCACATTCAGGGCGCCTCCGTGGTCTGGTTGGTAGCGCATTGGAACACATATCACTACCACCCGAGTTCGAATCTCGGCGTGGGCATATCTGAGGGGTGTTTCATATTTGACTTCGCTTCATTACCGTTGGAGGTCGCTCGGCCCTGTTATGCACAAAGGTGGCCGTAAAACACCAATCATCATCATCATCATCGTTCGCATTCAGATTTTAGCAGGCAAACTAGTGAAATATTCACACAAAAATAACCGTTAAAAATAAGATAATTAAATATTAACGTGAACATTAATGTTAAATCAGCGCGTTACCCAGCCCTACAAAATATAACACAATCTCACTGTTAGGACTTGCTGGCCATGCCTCCAGGCTATGAGAACGAGACTGGTGTTGCTGTTTTACTGCTGCTACCACAATGTCACCGATTTATGTTATTTGTCTAAACCATAACGTAAACTCAACATACTTGTTATAGTCAATCGCAGAAAGAGATTTTTGTACAGGATAAGAAAATAATTACTTTAACGAATTCTATAAATAAATAACTATCAGATGAAACATCAAGCATCTGAGATACACGATTAACCATATTCACTGTATATTAAAACCTGTCCACATTCACTCGCTAGTCATCGAGAACACGCTTTTAGTATAACCTAAATCCTATATATATATATATATATATATATATATATATATATATATATATATATATATATATATATATATCCTATATTAAAACACACATTCTGATGTTGATCAACACACACACACAGATACACACACACACACACACACACACACACACACACTAACCAACTAACTAAAAAGGGAGATAGACATTATTAATTAGAAATCAAACCAGAATAAGATAACATCAATACATCTTACCCAGATATTATTATTTTAATAAAGACATGACTTGTTTCCTTCCTGTAATTGTATATATCGTATTCCCATTATACCCCCGACTTATTATCTTGTTGGGTTAACGTTTATCGTTAACGCAACATCCTTTAGCCATCAATCACATAAACATCTCATTTAAAGTCGCCTTCATAAAGACGATCTTCGAGGATACAGTTAGTTGTGTACTATTAATCCATTAAAGTAATAGTTATGTTTACCAATACCCCCCCCCCCTCCCTCCCCATCCTCTTATAGGCAACGAACGTTATTACTCGAAGTATCTACCATTGTCCAGTTTTGTCTTATTGTTACTCGTTATCTATGATGGAAATCCTGATATATCAACTCAATATATAAACTCATGTATCAACCTTATCTTGTATATACCCGATCCTTGGGTTGTGTGTGTGTGCGTGTGTGGGGGGGCGGGGCGGTAATGGAACTACTTGTAGCAATATTACTAAAAGTAGCAGCAATAGTTGTCTATTTCGTTATGTATCTAGGCTAATCTACATCGAGAGTATTGGCTGAATACTTCAGTTACTCAGCTAGTCGTACGTGTAGCCTTGCTTTGGCCGAATTATTTTAAAGCCATATAAACCAGCCCACACACTTTTTATAACACCAAGAGAGCTTATTTACATGTACCCTTTGACAGTAGTGACTAGCTTCGAACCACTTCAGATAATCACACGCACGCACGCACGCGCGCGCGTATGTACGCACATGCACACACGCGAACACACACGCACATGTACGCTCGAGTAGGTAAATACGCAGAAAGCTAATGCTGACGTGTAGATGATTATGTATTCAATCGTTTTCCAGTTCAAGAACAAAAGTAAAATATCGGATCAATTGTTACCCTATTAGGAGTAAAATATTTTTCAGAATATATTAGAACAAATTATTATCAAAAATATAAACATCGGCTTACTAAAGTGTGACAGGACGTCGCTACTGACAGGATTCGGGGTAATATGAAGCGTTATTAATGCATAAAGTATGCCCTATTGAGAAACTAGATAAAATTATACAACAAAATATCTGGTGACGGAATTGATATGTCAACAAATATTGGCATATATAGGTCCGACACAAAAACAAAACCTGAAGCAAATGGCTGACTGAGTAATAACATTAACCGATATAATGTGTCCATAAAAACAAGCGCCTGATACATGGGAAGTCTTCATTAAACACTAAAGCCATAGAACAGACATAGAACAGACGCCTACAACAATGTCTATAGTAAATCGTCGGCCTTCATGAAATATGTGAGCCAGCGGCGTGGTAAGAAGACCATACTTTGAATTGTCCATGATCCAGAAGAACATATCACACACAAGAACAGGATCGGTCCGAATCTACGTCTGATTGCTGAGTCCATGAACAAATTTTTTACTTCCCTCCTGTCAAATAACAACACGAGAGAACCGTGTTTAGCGACCACCGGAGGTCAAGACGTGGGTAGCATGATAAAAAAATAGTCCATCGCCCTTTCTTCCATAACCTTGACATATCAACGAGAAAGGCTGTCTTATGTCATGGTCGAAGCCGCACTGTTCAGGATAGAGAATTGTTATAGCGGAGATATGGTTGAAAAAACACGACTCTGTGAGAAATGAATGACATTAGGACTTGATACGGAATACAAATAAATAAAAACAAACAAAAAACATCTAAGAGATGATGATGATGATGATGATATGTTTAATCAACCAGTCCTTGTTTTAGATTAATCACAAATACATATTATTTATATTACTTAACTGACAACGTCATGGATTTCCGTTCAATTCATAATAAGTCTCAAATATTATAAGTGGTCCATTTAGTTAGAATGTGGTACTCATTCATCGAAGTTAGAATGTCGACTGTGGGACTGTCTGGTTCCTCGTTAACGTAGCCAACGAAGTAAATTGCTTCAGTACATATTATTATTATTATTATTATATAATGGTGCAAATACATCGTCGCCGTAAACGTTACATTGATAAATCGATAATGGTCAGTTGATAAATCAGCTAACAACCATTGTAGTTGAATTCACTCAATTAAGCGATACCTAAGGATCTCTACTTCCCAAGAAAGTCCTTTTCTCACCATGATCAGTTCGTAGCTGAAGTCACATACAACCATGTACAGTACTCACGTACTGCGACTGAAATGTGTCATTGAGAGAATTTTGACATTTTAATATTTAAACAAACATGCCATTTCATGTGGATAACACATTTAAATGTATTAATAACAAAATTTACAGATTAAAATTTAAAACAAAAATAGTTGATTCCTAGTGGTTTTTCCTAGTTCATTGCTTTATTATGAAGAAAACGTTTATCAAAAAGTTAAAATATGCATGCTGCAGCTGCCATAATTAAGACAATGTTTGCTTGATAAGATTCATAAGGTAATAAGAGATATTATATATATATATATATATATATATATATATATATATATATATATATATATATATATATATATATATCCCTCATATACATTGTTGGGCGCTACTAAGCAAAAACAGTTGCATAGTTAAATGATATAATAATAAAAAGTAGATCTAGATATTTGAAGAGGGCATAGATAAGTTGATTAGTTAAACGAACCTATAAACAATCAATAAAATTAAAGTACCTGATCACATCGTGTAGTTAGTATACAGACAGGTTATGGGAGTATCGTTAACAGTGTATAGAGCCTGTATTGAGCTCTTTAGCCTGAGGTTGGCGAATAATTCGGATTATTCAAGCGATTATATGTGCAATGCAACATATTTAGCGTTTCTAAATAAATCATGATGACTGTTAGCGACAGCGGCGTGCGTGTTTCTATCCAACATTGTGGAGATGGCCCTGATACAGATTTTTGTTACTTGTGTTGTACTTGCCTGTTGAGGTAAACATTGATACCAGCCCATGACCAAACCCGCGGAGGTCAAACCAAGGTCGTTCTTTTACATTTTGCCATCCTAATATGAGAAGCAAAAAAAAATGCCCGGACAAACTTGACCATATTAGAGCCGATTTTCGTGGTGTGTGTGATGTGATCATTATAAGTGAAAAATGGTTATCTTCAGAAGACAATCTTGACCAGTAAGGCAGGACCCTATATAACAGGGTTGGGGTGATCGTAATCGGTAATCGTAATCGATTGTAATCGATTATATGATCTCAAGTAATCGTAATCGCCAGTTCCAAATGCAATGTAATCGTAATCGTAATCGATTACATTGTAAATGTAATCGTAATCAGTGATTACTTTCACGATTACACAAGACGTTTGATCATTTCCCATGTTATATCATTCCAGAGATATGGTTTGGTATGTAAGGCAAAAGTTAACAATAGAACTGATTTATCCCTTAACGGACTGCTGCCATATTTATTTGTTCTATGAACATGAAAGGAAAATACGTTGAAACACTGCTTCAAATGTTGCCTCCATTATAAGTCATATAAACAGGCATTTCGGATTAACTCGTGTTGTTAGCTAGTCACACAGCCAGCAATCGTGCATGGCTTCTTTGTGACACCGTCGTTTTATCTCAAGCTGCAATACGATTAGCCAGCAGTCGTATGACAAGCAGCCAATTAAATTAACGCATGCGATAGCGAACATAAACAATGTTACAACTTGACCCCCGCGCTGACGAACGTGGGTATTAGATGGAGATCAGAAGTCGAAGTACGGAGTTCGGAGGTGGTCGAGTTATAGAAGAAAAATATAATTTAAAGCACAGCAATAATTTAAGACTGTGAAAAGTGGTCCATTTACAGAGGGGTCGGAGTTGCGGGTTTGACTATATTCTAATTATCTTAGTTATTAAATAGACCTTATCTGGCTGTTGTCGCGCCACACATGATGCATTTTGTTACTGAATATATATTCAAACGATTCCATTGATATTGTTTGAACTAATCTCAGTTATATCTATAAGTACCTGCGCATTATTGAACAATAGGTTTTTGGGATCTCGTTAATATTATAGACCAATTTTACCCGGGTTCGTAAAATTTGGATTTTCAAGCGTTTTTGTAACATTTTCTTTTTAAACAAAATCACATACTGTTACGACATCGGCGTTTTTTAAACATTGTAGGGGATGATTTTTTTTCGGTGTTTTTTGCCTTTTAAAACATTAAATACAAACCCATGAAAACCCCCGCAGGTAAATACCATCGTTCTTTACATTTTGCACCCGTAATTGAGAATAAAAAAAGGGGAAAAAACTTTCCCAATTAACCCGTTTTCGTGGTTTTATTTATATTATAATAAAAAGGGGATTTTAAAAATTTCCGTAAGGCGGCCCAATCGGGGGTTGGTTCTAAGGTAATCGTAATCGTTTTAATCTTATGTCCAAGTAATCGCCCCAAATAAATGAAATGTTTTTAATGATTACGTTGAAAGCGGGTGGGGTACTTTCAGGGGATTAAAAAAAACCCGTTGATTTTCAACAAGGGTTTATCTTCGAATATGGTTGGAGGGGCGGAAAATAAAATTTTTCCCACACGGAAATTTGTTGTATAAATAAAGGAAATATTGCCTGTTCAATGGCCCCCTTATAAGTCTAAAACAAGTACAGATTCTTGTGTTGTTTTCACAGGGTGCCAAATAGCAAAGCCAGCGATGTGCAGGGTTTTGTGACATCATCGTTTTATCTCAAGTGCAAGACCCTTTTCCACAATTAAAGCAGCCAATTAAATTATTTCTCAAAGGAAAAAAACAATTTAAACGACCCTGCAACTAGTCTCTGAGGAATGGGGTGGTACGGAGTTGGGAGGTTCTATTTGGAAGAAAAATGTAATTTCCCTTTTAAACGTGAAAAAAATTACAAATAGTTGCGGTTTCAATTAAATTACTTAGTTTTTAAAAACCTTATCGGGTTTTTCTTTAAAGGAAAAAGTTATAGAGCGAATAGTGTTCAAATTACTCTTTGAATAATTCCAAGACAACATTCTGATATTGGTATGATAATCGCGATTCAGTCCGAGACACTCAACAGTTACCCGCCTGGTGGAGATGTACCATGCATTTTGAAAGGAAATACACGAGTGGTGTTCTGTGAGATAGTCAAGCATTTGATCGTGTGTGTCGTCAAGGGCTTCTATTTAAGCTGGAAATGTTTGACATTATAGACCCCGTACTAGCATGGCTCAAACACTACTAGCACTAGCGCTACCAAAGGATGGTAATGAATGGCCAAATGTCTACTTGAGCTTTGGTGATAGCTGCGCCCCCCCCCCCCCCAAATCAGAGTCTTTGATCATCTTTAACAAGACTCTCATCGAGGAGCATCTACCCATCTACATGGATTGGATAGTCCTAACCAAAGTAACACACCATAAGGATGTTGGAGTTACAATTAGCACACTTTTATCTAGAAACAAACATATTGTTTCCATTATCAATTCAAAAATACACTCACGAGACGTTCACCAGCGAGGGTATATTTTGCGTACATTAGGCCTATTATGGAATATGCTGACAGAGTTAGGGCTGGCGGCAGTGTCAGAGACTTGAGTAGACTCGAATTGATCCAAACGGACGCTGCTCGTGTCGTTACTGTTGCCACGGCGCGTTGCAGCACCATTTTGCTACTGGATGATACTGGATGGTAGTCAAATATGTCATGTAGAAGAAGGAACCACAGACTTGCCTTATTCTATTAACTTGTCAATGGTTTGTCTCATACGTACTTAAGGGATTTGCTACCAGACAGAGTTGGGGACCGTACACAGTATGCACTATGCAGGCCAATTGATTTGATCATGCCAATGTGCAGAACATCAACCTTTGCCAAATCGTTTCTACCAAATATGGTAAATGAATGGAACGGACTTAGTTTAGAAGAACAAAGTATTTCTAGTCTTGTAAGAGGTGAACTCTATTATTACGGTCCCAGAACTGAAAACATCCAGCTGATTATAATGCTAACCAAATGAAGTAGTTTGAATGTCCAACTGTGTTTTTATCTACAATGTAGTTGTGGATATGCAGAGTAAGATCCAAACCACTTCTTCTATTTTCCACAATACGCACAACAAAGGCAAACTCTATGCCAGCCGTTAGACTTAACGACAATTACCATACAGAATATCGATATACCACAGACACCCTAATTGATCAATACTGCCACATTAGATATTATTTCACCAATTCGAAACACTGCTGCATCGTTATGCCATTTCATCTTAAAATGAAAATGTTAGTTGGAGCTATGTCTCATTTCTATTGTTGAATTAATCCGAGGTATACTTTGGTTATTAAAATACGACAGCAGTCTAGAACTCTCTTGCCATTATCTTCCCGAATACTCTACACATAAAAATAACCCAGTCTGTCGTACTAAGGCCTTCGTATACAAGGTCAGTCAACCGAAACTCCGTAAACGCCCGGAAACAGAGTCGCGTCATCCAGAGTGTTTAGCCTAGACGCCGGCCACGACTGGGACAAATAGCCTCGGATCAACATTCCGGAGAAACGAAGTCATCAACCGAAGCCTTTTAACGATGAATCAAACAGTCCACAAATACGTGCAGTGTGGTGCCCTACCGGCTACACCGCGATAGCGCTCCGGCGTGTGACCCAGATTATGCAGAATATCGTCCCCGAGTTCCGTATTCCGAACCATCAACCGCTATTTAGTGGCCAATATAGACAACCATCGGCTAAGATATAAACGTCTTCGACGAACTGCATCGTAAACGCGGAATGCGCTGAATAAATCGAGTGGGCGGCGTGGGCCGGCCCGATGAACGCCTTCCCCCCCCCCTCCTCCCCGCGGGTATTGTCTCCTCCGTGAGACTAATCACGCAGTAATTTATCCGACGGTACAACTACGTCATCTCCGCGAGGACCACCCCGATCAAGCGAGACCGGTCACTTGACAGTTATTGTTGATGACCGGTTTGGATGGATTCGTGAATTAGACCGTCTACAAGGAAGTCCTCTGCTCGTCTACTCAGCTCTCGAATTCCATCTTCCCTTCGACCGGCTCTCTCTAACTCCTCTCTCTCTCTCTATCTCTCCCTCTCCCTCTCTATCTCTCTCTAACTCTCTCCCTCTCTATCTCTCTCTAACTCTCTCCCCCCCCCCTTTCTCTCTCTCTCTCTATGGACGGCGTATTCCCGACAGGGTGGCCGTCGCAGCTGGTCGTCGTCGGTTTTAATTAAATTTAACACCCATCGATTGGCTTACCAACGCACATCTAACCCGTTTCGTGTCACATGTCGTACGGTCTTGTTGGGATCTGGTTTACTTCGTGTGTCCAGATTTGTGGATTGTGTATCCCGATTAAAAATAAACAGCACGCAGAATTGCTACTTTAAACGGTATCGTTCAATAAAGTTTTATTTTTCTGCCAACGTTTTATCACGAAATGATAATGATAATGGCATTGTTGTTGTTGTCGTTGGCGTTGTTAGTGTTGTTGATGATGATGATGATGATGATGATGATGATGATGATGATGATTATGATGGCTGAGGCGATAATGGCGGTGGTAGTGGCGAATGTGACTATACCAATACATATTGCCTACGTTCGTCTTGTCCATGTCATTGCTTGACCTTGTGTAAAGAACAGGTGTTGTTATTCCCTGAATATGTAACCATGTAATAATGGTTACAATAACAAAGAGATTAACAAAAAATAGTCATAAAATACCGCCATAAACAAAGTAGCAACATCAGAAAAATAAACTAATGTCTGACGAGAGGTGGCAGCACCAACATAGGCATTGCTGACAGAACGCACACCCCCCCCCCCCCACCTCCCAGCTGGTCGCATACAGACTGCTTAATAGAAGAACGACCAAAGGCCAACAAACCCCTTATTTAATTAGGTATTTGTACCTCGTGGGAATCAAACAGCATGAAAGGTAATTGACACGGGATCTAAGGCGAGGGAACATCCTTTATACTGGCAGATGCTAAGTGAGTGATGACATCCCTTAATGACCACGGCAAGGTGATATTTACTGCGCAAGATGACATTAGTCTGATCATATGCTGCGGGGTGATAATTTTATCTAGGCACTAACAGACCTCGGCTCGATGACAGCTTTCTAGCCCGATATAAAATACAGGTATTTGTCAGACTCCTGCGTTCATTTAATTTCAGATAACTTGTTTGGAATCGCGAAATCGTAGATTTATCAGTAAATATGTCTTATCATTCGTGTCTAACCGAGAGAAATATATGATATACGACATTATCGTGACCAGTAGGTTTATGTCACAATAATTCAGTTATTTGGGTGAAATAAATCATATACACTCAAGAATATGTTCCTGCACCATGTGTATATTTTATATGGATTGAAATTTCCCTAATGTCCATGGAAATAAGTACAATACTGTTCCCTGTGTTTATGATAAAATAGTATTGTTTGATCGAATAAAAAGCGACACATTGGAGGACCATTGTAGATAAAGATTTCTTTCGCAGGGGCGGTGTTCTTCCATTCAAAGATTTGGCAAGTTAATATCTTACCGAACTATCCAATACTAAAGTTAGTTCGAATTGGTCCCAGTGAGGAAACATTAAATTGCAGGTTACCTGCGTCTTAATGGCTGAGGTTGGAAGCCACGCTAATAAATTGCAATCACGGTAGGGTATATGTGTGTGTGTATGTGCGCGCGTGCGTGTGCGCGTGCGTGTACGCGTGCATGCGTTGTTGTTGTCGTTGTTGTTTAAAGCTGTGTTGTGTTACGAAGAAGCTTTATGGAGAACCGCCTCAGACTTAACCCAAAATATGATATATCTCGTAGCCCATCATCATACGGTAATAAGGAAGAATAACCGCGGGCAGAGCAAAGGTTAAAGATACTCTGTATATGAAAAATGGCTACGTCGGCTCGACCCAGGTGACCTCTTCAATACGACTGTAAAGAAGGGTGGCGTTTAATTATAGGCAAATATTACTATCATAGATCATAAGCTGGAATAAAGCTCATGAAGGGAAAAAAAGATGAGAGGAAATTATCTCCACAGTAAAGTGATTTGTACAGAAACGGGACAATAACAGCTGGAGAGTGGCCATGCTTCAATCACTATTACATCACCTAGTGTCAGTGTTAAGAAACAGTTCACCTTTGTGGTGTTTGTGTGCGTGCTTGCGGATGCGGGGATACGTGCATACGTGCGTGTGTGCGCGCGTGTGTGTCCTGTTTCCCAGCGCCTGGAGTAAACACGTAGTAAGTACGGTGTGTACCGGGGCAACCGATTAAAGATGAATGAGTGGAGTGGCGTTGTTTAGCTTTGGCGTTGATCACACCTGGAACATATGGCCTAGGTGTGCCTGCTAAGCAAAATGAATTCCACAAACCGGATTCGAACCCGGATTCGAACCCACAACCCAGAGGTTTGCCATCGGAACTTACCCAAAGATAAATCGGAATAATCCATTAACGAGGAAAAAATTTATATCACAAACATATGGGCATTAAATTTGGACAATGTTTGGACAATGCGGACAATGGTTCAAACGTGTAACCCAATGGAGAGAACCTTATTTCTTTCGAATAAACGCCTGACTATCGTAGAACTGCATTCATCTCGAGGAAATATTGCTCAAATCCGGTACGATCAAACGGCGAGCGAGGTTATGCCAAGTTCAAATATCGTCCCCATCGATCCGAGACGCCGACGCCAACTGCGGACGTCGTCAGCGGGATGCCATAAAACGTTGGCCTCTTTATTTAAACGAGTCCGCGAACATCAAAACAATGATCGATGGCTGGCGAGTCATCTTCAGAAGCGACGCCGTCCTCGAAACGAAAGACGTCTCCGACTAGCCGGGCTAACCTCGAGCGCTTCTTCCCGGTCGCGAATTACTGCCGTCATAAATCAGGTCGGCATCCAATATAAGGAGGAGGGGGGAGGCGGTGGAGGAGGTCCACGAGCGGCGACCGTACCGCTCCGGAGATAATACGGCGATCGGTCTGTATGGAGCCGGCGGCCTTCGCCTCGTCGGGAGCCGCGTCTCGCCGCCTGCCTCGTCCGTGGCTCGATAAGGAAGATGTCAGCCAAACAATGAGATCCGTCCTGGTAAATGAATCCGGTTACCGTGTAGCTATTCGGCGCCGCCCCGATCATTCGGCGATCCTGAGGCAGACATACATCAGCAATTCGTCCCGAGGCCGTCCCCTGATCGCATCGAAAAGCCACGAAACCGCACAGATCTGCCACAAACCCTCGACACTTGGACAATAAAACTTACTTAGCTTCGGTTCTCTTATCGGGAAAGGTGTTCGACATTTAAAGCGTACCAGATATCCGCGGCGAACCGATCCCGAATATCTATCCCGGATCAATATTTTCGACTTGGTAGGATTTCGTGGCTAATTAATCCCTGATGGGCACCGGACACTTCCGGATAGCTTGGCTTAATTAGTACAACATCCGATAATCGGACGAGATAATGGCAATCCCGGACAACTAAGATAACCGAATCGTTGGTAGTTTGATGTAGTACCATCCGGAGTTCACAAAATGATCCTTAAGACAACGGCCATAAATTGAAGAAGAAAAAAAAACCGAAAAAACAAATAGTTCAGAAACTCTGTGGTAAAGAGTCATCGTAGCAAAGTATTGTTGTTGAGGATTACTTGTATTCGTGCTAAGACCTTTATTTCATTCTGTCACACAACGATCACGACAATGATGATGATGATGATGATGATGATGATGATTGTGGTGGTGGAAATTAAAATAGTGAATAATATCACTAAATAATGTTTCTTTTCTCTTTATATCATTACCTGATACATATACTGATATAGGCCGTGTTTATTTGTCCATTATTATTTACTGGAGCAGCTCCATGGTCTAACAGGCATCGCGTTTGACCACAGATCTAAAATACCTGAGTTCAAATCTCGGCCTGGGCATGTCTGAAGGGTGTTTAATTTTTTACTATGACTCATTAACTTTGGGGGCCACTCGGCCCATTTAGCCTACCATGTGTCGAAGTGGCAGTCAAACACCAAACGTCCAAACGCCCTTTATTAGTTACTGGAAAGTATATAAAACCGCACGTAACCGAACCGTAACATAGTAAATATTAAACCCGCCAGGAGGAGCTGCCATCTCCAGAATAACATCCATGCTAAATGGATAAGCTAGTGTCATTGCTTACGGCATAACGCCCACAAATTGGTCACACGAGTGCGCCATTCTGAGATTATTACATCGACTTAATGGATGTGTCCTAAAGCCCATCAACTCCTTATTGTGGGTGGACGTCTTCTGTCCTGGAAGCGAAAGCCACCTAGAAGACTTCAGCGGGTCGTTAATTCCGATAAAGGTCAGGTCACTTGGCAAATCGCTTCTGATACACAGTCGACTTTAACACTTAACAAGGAATACGTAATCTTTTTATGATTATGCACCTTTACAATTAGACTGTTTCCTGATAATGGCGTAACAATGTGTCTAGAATCGAGTTGGCTTATTCAAGGTGGCGCCACCTATAACCCTCCTCCGGGCAGTCCCCTGAAGAAGACTCGCTGATAAATCATTCCAGTATAAATGGCACAAGTCAGGGAGAGAAATTGACGGAGATGGCTGCCTACGCAACTCTGCTTGGGAGACTGCTTCTCGGAAAGGGCACAATCGTATTGGGAATTGTGAGATCGCCCCGCCATAATGACTGTAACAGGACCCCGTACTACAGGCCACATGCTTGACATAAACTAGATTAATGGCATGGCACGCCAGCCAGGTCTTATACTACTCGCTGTATTGGAATCTATCCCCCAAAAGGAAAGATCGAGTAGAATCTGGCCGGCCTTCCTGCCATTCCGTAACCTAATACGAAATGAGCATTATTTTGACGTCCCCACTATTTATCAGCTTATAAAGGCTCCTTTTGGTACCGGGATGACATTCCGATGCATGCCGGCAGGAATGTCGGGGCAAACCAGGAGCAGATATAAGGCCGTCCATCCACCACTCATTAATGATGATCCGGCTGGTATACAGATGACGTAGTCCGAGTCATTGTCGGTGATAAACGACTGGACGATGCTTGGTCGAAGCCAATAAACTGTGAATAATGTCTAACATCGACCGATATGTTACAGGGTAGATTACGTTGCTCTATGTTAGCTACAATCACGACCGTTAGTCAGGAAAAGAATGTGCAAAAGGGGGAAAAACTGTTCTTGTGGCTATCCAAGTCTCAACGGTAATGTCACGGGGAAGAACCCGGATCGCCCAAACCTAGACAGAAGTCTTTTATTCGGGATCAAGATTTGCCTATTGATCTGCATTAACGAAATGTTTCCGCTGTCACTTCTGTTTCCATTTGAATCTGCTCGATTTCGGCATTAGGAGGAAGAATGGTCTTTAGTAAACAACGAATTGCCAATAACAGTCATCCGAAACAAATCGTGGCTATAACCTTTAAATGTCTGGTCCTAAAGATTTTGTTCGCATGGAGCACTCTGATTTGTGTATAATCCATAAATGCGGCAAGTGAGTTCAAACATTTGAATGAAAATCTACGCGTTATTTTCAATAATTTCCATCAGAGAAGAAACTTACGCAAGACGATCATCCGTTAATGGATAAATCCACATACCACATCCACTTCCACAGATGTAAGCCAACACGTTTACAGTGTAAGCATTATGAACCAGTAGCTAGCCCACTTATTGGTATTTCTAACCAAGCGTCTGACCTAAATATTTTACTGCTAAACCTCACCCCTAATCTGTTGCGTTCTAAAGATTATTCTTCCAAATACAAATATATCAACAGAATATTTAATATATGATTTACTCAGTGGTTCAATTAATCTCTTTGCACAATTACCTAATTTACCCCCCCCCCCTTACCACTTCAAGGTTGTGTTCACTGTTCTTATGGTAATGAAAACACAGAGAACATCGCATTTTTCCATGTAGATTGAACCATGTTTCCGGTTTGTTTGTTATTCGATATAAACACCACCACCACCGACAACGACAACAACAACGACGATAACAGCAACGGCAACAACAAGGACAACTGGAGTTTGCAGAATCTCCAAGAAAACGGCACATCAGCGGACATATCAAAATCGATCCAGAATGCTAGTTTCCATTCTCCAGTCGAGTGCACTTCGTTTTCGTACAGTCGCCGCTCTTCGTCGGCTTACGGACGCAACGTCTGATGAGACTTCTAACCGGATTGAAGTACCGGCGGAGAGACAATAAATTGTCACGGCGGCTTAATGAGTTCTGTCAAGTAGTGACAGAATTGTCAATAACACCAGCCACGAGAACATCCTCGGGGCTGATGACCGGTAATGCAAGTGGAATATTGCGTCGTAACTCTCTGGCTCCGGCCACGGAAGTATCAGCGGTGAGTGGCTGGCCGGCGAGAAGATATTTTCTCGTAATTGCTTAATTAACTAGGCGGCGCAATGACAAAGAAACGCGCCATTGATTCCGGCTTCTGCGGCAGCGTCTCGATGGCGCCAGGTGCCGCTCGGCGCGCAAATGTCGTCGGCGAAACGAAGCGCCGACTCTCGGCGGGCTTTAATTATTCAAAGCGGAAATGAACCCGGCCTGGCCAGGAAATAGAATAAAATGCGCCCTCATAAGATCTTTAATGGAAGGTTATAGCCGCCCGGAGTCGCGCACTACGCGCACTTGTTAATATCCGAAGCGTGTACGGCGTTTAAATTCTCAAAGAGTGCATCATCTGGATCATGTTCCGTGAAAAACGCAGTATATTGTGTTCCATTATAAATGCGTTAACATGGTCTGCATTACGATACCTAACACGTGAAAAGTCAAACATGAATAATCCGAAGGATGATCAAAGTGAAAAAAGTCGTATTATAACCTATGTCGGGTTATCTATCATTGTTACTATATGTTATAACAGTTTTGTAAATAGTAATGCAATGGCTTGGTCCAGAACCCCGATTGATTTGCTGAATATGTTAGAAATTAGCGATTTCGAATTCTTCACCATAGTAGCATATATTAGACATCAACATATTATGATAAAATGAACAATCTATGAAACAAATCATTGTTAGTCCACGTCAATTAGGAGTTCTTCTTTGCTGTTTGCTTGAACTACACCAATAGAGTCCTTTGTAATTGACAATTAGTTATCTGTCAAAGTTTCACTATTTACGTAATATACCTGATATATATATATATATATATATATATATATATATATATATATATATATATATATATATATATATCAGTACACCTCAATATTTCTTAAGTAAAAGTCTCTATATGTACAAAATGTATGATTCCTAGAAAGATCCTTCAACGAAGGTTTAGTCACTCGATACGAACTCATTTTACAGCTCTTATGTGTTCTAGAGTATAATTAGTATATCTTTTATATGTGTTTCATGCACGAGCTTTAACCTACAGCAGTGACATTCTCTGTTTATCTGTAATCAATTGATATGTTCCTGCTGCCATACCATATCAGACAGTTGGAGATTACATGTTTTACCGGTGTGAAAATACCTATATCAAGGTGACGTATTTTCTACTGGCTAAGGGTATGTTTCACGTGCTAGGAACTGGACAGTTCGCCCCTTTCAAACTTCGCCATCCGAGACAAAACGCGACTTAAATATTGAGACATTTCCCTGTTGGCATTTCTATTGATATTATGAAGGCATATCTGCTGTTTCTCGGAAACAACACATGCCAATATATCTACCTTCTCCAATATTCAGCAATAGTCACAATGTATATTCTTTACAAATACACTATATAACCCAGACTAAAGTGGCAACAATACTTATTATGCCTGTGTTGTACGTGTTTATACATGGCTTATTTCTCGCAAGAGCTCTTCTGGTATAATTTATTTTATGAATGTATTGCCTTCACCTGATCTGTACATGCATCCTTACGCCAAATTATATCGTCAGCCAGAAACTATGCGTCCCCGTCAACCGCTAATGTGGCTTCGTTGTAGAGAACGTTGACTGTCTGACAAAAGGGAAGAGAAATTATATCTGTATATTTTACAATATAGTCATCTGTATCATCCTTCACAATTACTGTTCATCCAGACACTTCTCTAGAATTAAAAGCAACATTCTTCGGGTCAAACACTACTATGCATCCATATTACTTGGACATAATTCAATAGGTGATGCACGTAGGAAGCCACACACAAGTTTTATGGATATGTTCGAGGAAATGATTCTATAGAATACAAGCAAAATGGGATCATGTGGTTAAAATGACGAACATATTAAAAGTCGTACCTACTTAAGCATCTGTGTTTTTTTATTGTAATCAGCTTCCAATGCAAACGTCTAAATCATACCTTAAATTACTTGCTTCCATTGAAAGAAGATGATGATGATTGATGTTTTACGGCCACTTTTGTGCACATGGTAGGCTAAATGGCCCGAGCGACCTTCAATTGTTCAGTCAAAGAAGAAGACATCCTTTACAAGTGACACGTGCAGAAGTCCGTAATAATATTAGAAAAGTCAATTGTGGATCTAGCAAGAATAATCTCCACCGTTAGAACTTTATTAGTTATAAATTTTGATACACCCGACATCGAGGCGAAAACAATAGACACGTTTACTAGATTCTCAATGTTATAGAAAAAAGGTGAATCGTCCATAACTGCAAGATGAATGCGGTTTTAATTCAAACTGTGATATTAGTATTTCAACATTCACTAGCAGTAGCTAGCTAATCCTTTTTTGGTGTATATAAATTGGGAAACTGTTGATACTACTAGTATATAGACTTCTATCGCAAGGAAAGTATTTCCATAAAGTTTCTTCACCCTTCAAAACAATATTATTTATACAAATGGTTAGTTATGACATACATTTAGACGTGGTTTGGTGTTACTAATCGCACCATCTATCACTATAAATGTTAGACCAGCAGTGACTACGGATTCAAGATTACTGGTCACAATGTGACTTTTTTCTGGTTCAAACGAACGGTAAGTTATACTGCGAACATTTATTTTAGGAGTTCTGTGAGCAACTGATAGGGGAAGACTAGAACCTCCTCAGATGGGGTTCTGAATCATGAGATCAGCGCCTGCAGATAAAGTATGGCAATACATAAATTCAAATAATTAATTTTACACTTTCTCAATCTTACGAGATTAATTCCCCGAGCCTGACTGTTCTACGACTCATACACACACAAGCGCGCGCACACACACACACACACACACACACACCACGAGAGTTCCCGATGACACCAGTAAAGGTGTTGTCAGGTATCTCAATATTCCCATTTCTAAGATTGTTTACTTGGGTGCACTGTACTCTGACAAGATATAGACGGATATATTCAACATATTCTGGTTCGATCTCTTCCCATGTCAGATGTCAATAATATCGATCATACCAACTGAAATCAGAGAACATAACCGTTATCCGTAATATTAAAGAGGGTCAACCTAATTATGACACCTGTATATCAGCGAGAAATGATTTATTTACGCTCACACACCTTACCTCATTTACTGGCCTATCACCCAGTAAATGACTGAATTAATAAGTAATACCTCATTCGTCGCTGTAGGTATTTGTAAGCTCAAGCATCAATCTATAGAACTAACAAAATGGGCCATCTCTACCGTAAAGAACGCGATGCTGAAGAACATCATCCAGTTGTCAGAGAGGAATCTCCGACCACCATCTCCAGGTGCACACTTTAATGAGTATATGTTGTCTGGACATATTTCTACTTGTAGCTACACGCCAACAGACTTTTTCAGAGAAGAACTACAGTTCGTGTACAGCAAGGTGTACAGTAGACACTATGTACAATTCTAATCAATCGAGTCGTACAGACAATATATTGTTGATTCATTACGTGAACTTCCTATCTGTAAATTTTATATAGTCGCTTCAGTGCTTCATATCGAGGTGATTTATTTTATTATGTCCTTGTGGTCTAGTTGGTAGCGTGTTGTAACACAGAATCTCGGCGACGGCATAGACGATGGGTGTTTCATCTCTGACTTCACTTCATTACCTTTGGAGGTCGATCGGCCCACTTAGCCTACCGTGTGCCCAAAGGAGGCCGTAAAACATCAACCATCACTTTTGTCGACTACATTAAATTTATATTAATAGACATCGTTTATTCTTCACAAGTTGAATCTTCAAATACATTATTATTGTATGGAATCATCTCGTTTCCAACATCAGACAATGCATTAATTGCAACTGACAACAATAAGAGATGAACTATTATTTTACTGGATACCTCAAAGTATCGTTTAAGGTTAACACAAATATCCTGTCATCATTTATCTTTGAACCGCTGACAATTAAATTTCAAAATATCAATGTTTGTCAAATATCAAAAGCGATACAGCTTTATAAATAAATATATATATATATATATATATATATATATATATATATATATATATATATATATATAATTTTATTGTACACAAAAGAAATTAGAGGTGGCATATGAAATGCATCTTTGGTTTTAGTTCCCACTGTGAATTCTGTTGGCTGGCGAATTGTCTGATCCACGAGCGGTGGCAAAGTGTCAAGACAATTGAGAGGCCAAATATCTTTGGTGGGAATTTGACCTTGACCCATGAACTGGTGTCAAAATAGCCGGACTGGGTGAGTGAGCCAGTGATTGAGTGATTGAGTGAGTCAGTCAGTGAATGAGCGTGTGCTCTATTTGACCTCGGTGTTGGTCACGCAGGCATAAAAATAACTTAATTTTTCCACAACCCAACCTGTAGTATATACGTATGTGTGTACTTATCCCTCCCCCCCTTTAACAGATGAACTGAGATAATTTGAGTTATTTAACCTCGCCGTTGGTCAACCCAGGGGCATATGGGAGAGAGGCGAATCCCGAGGGAAACATTTGAACCACGCGCCCCCGCACGCCCTCACACACACACACACACAGAGAGAGAGAGAGAGAGAGAGAGAGAGACATAAGATTTTTATTGAATGTCACACCAGAAAGAAAGCTTGGCCTAGCCGAGAACAATTCCCTGGGTGGTTGGCGTCTGGATCAAAGAACATAAACCGACCAATCAGATGTCAGCTGGTCACCTGACGCCTGGCACATGACCGGAAGTAATTGTTCCTACGAGGTGACCCAGGTTTGCCAATTATCACCGCAACACTTGCACAGATTATCAGCTAGAGGTTTAAAAGTGATGAGATCACTTAGGCCAAAAAGAACGTCTAAAGGTCTCCCAAAAAGGGTAAGTGGAAAGGGAATATTAGAAAGGAAGATGGCGGAGTAATTACTGAGAATTATGTCAATTGTTTATTGGCAGCTAATAAGAAACTAACCAAAAAGGGAGTAATTAATAACAGTTGATAAAAAAAATTCATATACTATTATTTTTAGTATTTGTATACATTTTTTTATCGTGTGGTTGATAAATTAGGTTTGATTAATTTGACAGAAATTTGGCTTGGGATTTCTGAAGAGAAAATATTATATCACTTTATATTACAATAAATCACAACATTATCTCGTGTTTTTGTTCATTTGTTTATTATTATATTTATAGAAAAAAAGAATACAAAACATTAAAATACATTTCCACCTCGTAAAAAAGAAATCATCACTGGCCTTTATTTTGTGTGGGCATTTAGTCAATGTGTTGAAATTGCATAAAATGTATATCCTACAGGATCTTCTACGGATTTGACAATCCAAACAGAACTTCCTTTCTTGGCTGCAATAGGCTGTTAATATTCCATGATAGGTTTTTCTTCTTCTTCAGAATGAGCTGGCAATAGCCTTTGTTATTATCATTGAATATATAAGACCGTATACTTTTCGAAATCTATTTGTAATCCCACGTACTCCAGGTGTGATATATACCGAAACAATAAAAAGTCATCATGCACTAACTTACTCCAGAATCCGAAAAGACTACTTCTTGTATATAACTAAATTATAAGCTTGCGGGAGAGCATTATAAATTGAGACTGCAAAATATCCTATTTTAAACTATGGTATCTCATAGATCTTGTATCTATTGAAATAACAATATTAATAATATCAAACTGAACAGCCAAAACGAAGCATGAACTCGTGTTAATTGCGGCATACCATACCATATATCATACAACACGTACAAACGGTATATCAGGGGTGAGGATTAGTTGACTTCTTTCGAAAATAATTACATATAAACATAATATTATATTTTATATTCGTCTCATCAAGTGTTTGGCATTTATATATGTTTTGATGTTTGTACATTTATTATTCTAAACTACATCGCTAGTGATAATTGGAACGTTATGATATATATTTGGCATAATGTAGTAATTTTTCACTATACTTCGCTTGTGTATACTTGTTATGGAAAATTGCACATAATGTTATGATATCTATTAATGTTACGCTACTTCTAACACAAGAAATGTTTTATTTTGTTGTGTATTTGTTTTTCGGGGGTTTGTACAAATGTTAGTCACATGATAGGCTGAATGGGCAGAGCGACTTCGAACCTTAACGAAGCGATATTCTTTCCAAAATTCAACAAACGTGTAATTAAACCATCAAGTACGCTAAAGCAGGATATCTATAAAAGGCAAACGGCCCCAAATAGCTTTTATACTTAAATAGATCTACTGGTGATGGGCAAAATTACTAAATTGTTCATAGTTTTGATTATTACACACACACATAAGCACACATACATACACATATATACACACACACAACATATGGATCAGAAGGGAATCACTAAGGATAAATTCCACGAATATGGGTATTAGTCAAATTCAAACCCACAACCTGGATTGCAACACATTGTGTGCGCATGCTTGCGTACTTACGTGTGTGTGCGCGTGTGTGTGTGCAGACACAAAATTCATACTTTGAAGACATCTATAATGAGTGTTTAGCGTCAAAGGTTAAATTTTCCTGATATGCATACGTATCATAATGCACCCATTAAAGTAGACAAGGCGAATAACGGTAGTCACTGTTTTGTCATAAATTAATTTGGTAGTGAATATAGGATCTTGAACTTCAGAAAAACATCAAAACATCAGAAAAACCTTTAAACACCCAATCCCCCCTCTCTCTCTCTCAGGATGCGTGCGTGCGTGCGTGCATCTTCCAATCGTTACACTTCTAGTAAACTGACAATCAGCGTGCTTTCATATGAAATACAATATGTTTTCTCTGTTAATGGATTATTACAGGTGTTTTCCCGACAAACACAGGTAGGAATCAGATTCGAACCCACAACCTAGGGATTTACAGGTAAAGCCCTATTAAAGGTGGCAGAGTAGAAAAAAATCGTGTATTATGAATTCATATTATAATTAATGAGACTGTATATAGTATTCCTGTGTATAATTTGGTAAGTAATTACTCACAAGTTTTAGACTTTCCCTTGTAATAAGTCATATCCAAAATTATGAGTTATTTGAAAACCGTTATTTAAAATGAAATTTGTGGATTTATAAGCAAGATAATTAAAATTTGCATTGTGTTAGTACATTGCAGAAATAGTATTAGTAATGAGGTGTTTACAACAATTCTAGTATAAAGATTGTTTTCCATCCCGATGTTTTGTGTTTGAAAGCGTTGAAATCGCTTAAACTTGAACTCACTTGAAGATTTTCTGGTTCTAATAGGTAATATCCTTTGTAGCGCGTATTATACTCATATTTTACTTGCGCTTAGCTTAGTTAATGCAGGATATAGGTTGGCTAAGCAATAATATAAAACAATTTAAAGAAAAACTAGTCTCGGTGGTGGTATAGATTTTGGTGGTTTGCCCAGTGTCTGTCCAACCTATTCTTGAATGCATTCAACGAGGGTGCTATGACAACCGCCTCGGGTAGTCTATTTCAGGGATCTACTACTCGCTGGCTGAATACATGTTTTCTCAATGCAGTGCGACAGAATAGCTTCTTCAACTTGAGGCAGTGACGACGGGTGTATCTTCCTTCTTCAAGCTTTAGTGGCATGCACTGTGGAGAGTCAACTAGGTGATGGATTAATTTATATGTTTCAATCATGTCACCTCTCTCTCTTCAATACACCATGCTAGGAAGGTTCAGTTCCCATAGTCTTTGAGGGTATGACATCTCACGGATTTCTGGCACCAACTTAGTTGCTCACCATTGTACCTTTTCTAGATGGTCCACGTCTGCTAACCTGATTGGTGCTCATACTCTGTTGGCATATTTTAAATCTTCCTGTAGTCTTCCGCGTTGGTCAATGGTGTTGACGGTGGAGTAAATTTTTGTGTCATCTGCGAAGAACAGCGTTAAACTTCCAATTAAGTCTGGTATATCATTTATGTACAGTATAAATAAGGACTAGTCCCAATACACTGCCTTGTGGTATGCCACTAAGTACTTCTATCCACCTGGATAAGCAGCCAGTGACTGATACTTGTTATCTTCTTGATGGCAAAAACTTTGTTATCTAATTTGACATGTTTCCCCTGATTCCACAAGCTTCTAGTTTATGTAGCAGCCTTTTATGTAGTACCGTGTCACACGCTTTTGAACAGTGAGCTCCGGTGGCCTAGCGGTTTAACACACGACACTTGGTGCCAACGGTCACAGGTTCGAACCCCGTAAGAGGTCGAAACTTTTCTAGGTATTAATTTCTCGGCTCACTACATCGTGGATGGCTGACCACGTTAAATGGCGCTACCGTCTCCACTGAATTATTTAAAATAAAGGGGACGTTAAAAAACCCCTGAGGACGTAAAACACTCTGTCAGTAACCACCCTCAGGGTATTTCGGTCCATCTTTCCATACTGCTCCCCTGTGAGTGGTGGGGGAGGAGTTTTCTCAACCACTCGAACATAGGGGCTGTGCCGAATAAGCGACAGCCTGGGGATGCTCCCCGAACAACAAAACACCCTTTCGAAAAATATAGGTACAGTACCTCAAGACATTTACCTTTATCTAGTAATTCGGTCCAGTGGTCTAACACCTTTAAAAGTTGTAAGACTGTAGATCACCTATTTCTGAAACCATACTTTGCATCAGTTAGCAGCTTATTCATGTTACGGTGACACATAAGCTGTTTCCTGATCATCTTTTCCATGACCTTACACACAACAGAGGTAAGCCTGACCGGTCTGTAGTTACATTGCTCTTTCTTTTTGCCCTTCTTCTATATTCGTGTAACTCTGGCATCCTGCCATAATTTGGGAACTTGGCCTTCACTCATTGACTTCATCCGAAATATAATAGTGAGTTGTATAGACATTGTACTGCTGCATTCTCTGAGAACTCGTGGGTGAATCTGGTCTGGACCAGCTGGATTGTCTGGCTTCATTGTGGCTAGCAGCTTCTCCACCTCAGCCTCACTGTTAAATGCCTATCTTCCGGCTGTGGGGATGGGTATTGATTCTGTCTGATGAAAACTGAACCAAAATAATTATTTAATAACTCGGCCTTTTCTTCGTCGCTTTGTGTTAGCTAGCCATCCTCTTTTTGTAGTGTACTCAGTCTTTCCCTTGTTCCTGTTTGGCTTTTTACATATTTCCAGAATTGTTAGGCTTTGTTTTTGTTTCCTTGGCTATCATCTTCTCGAACTTCTTCCTTAACCCATTGTTGAATTTCTGTCCTGTGTTACGTTTCCTACAGTATCTGTTGTAATCTTCTTCACGTCCAGTGTTTAGATACCGCTTCCAGGCCGAATACTTCTATTTGTACTTTTGATAGCATCCCCATTCTTCCACAAAGGTATCCTCCACTTGTTAAGTTTTAGTGTATACTTGGGGATACACGTTTCTATTGTTGTGTCATAATTTTATTTAATCCATGCCATCTCAGTATTCGTGCCTGCTTTTTCACTTTCCCAGTTTGTAACCTGCATCATCTGATTGATTGTAGCAACAACATCATCTTTATCAATTTCTAGTGGTTATATTTTACTATCTCTGGTTCTGTGTCAATCCGGAAGACAACGCATAAATGGTCACTTTTCTCAATAGAGGATCTAGATGTTTTAAGTCTCTCACTAGATCTTCTTCGTTGGAGATGACATGGTCCACGAGTGGTGGGTTTTGGCCAAATCTGTATCTGGTTGGTTCCTGCACATAGTGGCATCGGTACTGGTCCTGGAGAGTTTCAATCACACTGTGAATTTCCATTCCATGATGCCCAGTCGGTGCTTGGCATGTTAAAATCTGCTACAGTTGTTACGTTTCTAGAGCCCTTGTTGCAATTATTAGCTATTAATGTTCTTAGTTTGTCATGATGTTCTTGAGTGCTACTTGGACTGTGGTATATATGTAACCGAATAGAAGGTGTCCATTCTTGGTTCGGATGTTGCATCAAACTTGCTCTTCGTGTTCACTTTCAGTGAGGTCACCTTCCTTTGATACTTGCAGGTGATTTGATGTGTAGATGATAGGCAAACTTTTATTCTGACTACCCATGAACATGTTGAATCCGCCTATGCTGTATTTTTGCCTTCAACTAAACTAAATATAATACTAATAATAATGATTAAAAAATACGTTCAGGGTTCGAAATACGCTCTAGCCCGTTAGCGCCGAGCTAATACACATATCTTTCGAGAATATCGGCGATTAATTGAAGAAATTTCTGTATACTTACAAGAAGCTGGTAATATTCATGGTCGCGATTGGTTTTCCGAGTCACGGCGGAGTCAAAACGAATTGGCCTGCGCCCTCGTGTATGAAGGGCTGTTATTGGCTGCTTCGCGACCTGTTTACATATGTTGGCCAATGATGAAGCGTCTTATGCAACAACTATTTAAATATCCAACCTTTGTCAAAATGCTTTATGCTTGTACATCGCATCCTATCTTACACATATTACCACAAATGATTGAGACTACAGCATTATTATCCTAGATTAAGCCATAGTCTTACCAATTTCAAATAGTTTGCGGGGGCAAGCTCCGGGACTACCTCCCCCACCCCTCCACACCGCACCCTCCCTGCGCTCACTCGCTAACTTTCTGACTAGTGAAACTTCACAATGGCTAACAGCTTTCACATTCCACTAACCATGTGGGCTAATGACTGGAAAGTCTTAGCTTCTAACCTTCCTTTAGAACTAATTCACAATATTCTCAGTAATATTCAGTTATTAAATATCAATATTTATATTCTGTCGTATTTCTTTTTACAAAATTCGATATAAATAAATCAGACAGATGTTTAAAAAGTATTCCATACTTCTAAATACAGTGAACTAAACCTTTCTGGGCTTGTCTCAGTCCAGATCGGCCGCGATACGAAAACGGCCGCACCATGACCAATACGGTCGATGCATAAACTATTAGAGGCAGCCGAACAGCAGCCGGACGCGCGCGCGCTGTTCGACTGCCTCTCGTGTTGTCTCAATTGACTTGTGCTTCTTTGTTTCAGAAATTACTTCGTTAAAGAATTGAAATTGGACGATCAATAAAAAGTCAATCAGGATCGGATTGTGACGATCCGATATAAACACGATACTGACGCCTTGACGACATACGAATTCCGCGATTTCTTTCCTCAATGTAGTTCAGGTATTATTATATTAATAATGTTGAGACATATCGTATAACGATCATTAATAAATCAGCATCACTTGCCATATATATGAGGATATTATTTAAGTTAATTTTGTTTGGATGCACATGTATATAATTGGTCTATCTTTGATGAGCGTGAATAAAAAAGTAACTCTGAAGTTTACATATGAGTGACTTATTTTTTATTCTTTTTAAAATTATTATTTATTTTAACACACAAGCAATGTCACCAAAGCTTATTAACTATAAGAGAACTAAAAGAGAGAGAGAGAGAGAGAGCAGCGATGTAGTAGATGAATCAACGAGTATAGAAGGAATAATAATAATAATAATGTATATTTAATAAAGCGCCCTTACTAGCAGGAGCCATTTAAAGGCGCTGTAATGATTTAAAAGATAATAATTATTATCTGTGAAAGTGACCTTAAATAGGTGTGTTTTTAGAAGATACTTAAAATTTCCAAGAGTCGACGCATTTCTAATATTTGCCGGCAACTTATTCCATAAAGTGGGGGCTGCGACACTAAACGCACAATCACCATATGACTTGAGCCGAGACACTGGCACCTGCAATAGTATCTGACTTCTACATCGTTGTTCGTCCTGACCTACTGTCCGTACATACTCCAGTTAGCAGGAGTGAAGATCACTCCTGAAACCCAGGTGTTCCGGACGTATCTGGCCAGGGCGTCGAGGGCGGGGCGACGTCAGCGTCAATCCTGGAGACGAACACCTAAAACACCCTCGTGATGTGTTCGTTCGGGAGCTATATTCCTGCGTCCGGACATCGTCGGATGTAGGCCAACCACTTCGAGCTCCGTGTGCTCAGGAACAATCTTAATGTTAATAAAGCAATAAATTCAAATATAATATTATAAGCATGATAACAACTCCGCGATAAATATTTGGTGGGGAGGGGGTGGACGGTCCCGGAGCTTGCTCCCCGCAAAATATTTGAAATTGGTAATCTAGGATAACAATGCCATAGTCACAATCATTTGTAGTAAAATGTGTCAGATACGTTCTATTGTGCATTTTACCGAAATGTTCATTGGGGATTTGCTTACCGATATTCTTGTTATTAATACTCGATATCGTTTGACCTAATTAATCCTAACAATAGCACAAACGTGGCCGCTAAACGGCAACATTTCACGCTTCATTTCATCTGTACAATTGTTGACTAGGCTGGCTGTGCCATATTTCCACATGACAGCCTCTAGCTACAGTTTTTATGGCTCACTTGGGCCGAGATAACCCGAGTGATTGAGAGGTTAGTGTACACATTTTGAAACTTGAAAGAACTAGTCATTATCTGCTGAAATAAATGGTAAACGAACATAATCCCCTCAAGACAAAATCCCCTCAAGACATAATCCCCTCACGTGAAGAACAAAACAAAGCAAATATTTTAACATACAGTTTAAGTAAAAACTATTTTGACATTTCTTACAAATCTTGTGGGTAAAACACATCAAACGTTATTTCCTTCGAATCAAGTGACCAACTCCCGTCACAACCTCAGGAATTGTTTTGATATCCTGGTTCCTGTTTGAACAAAGCCTGCATGGTAACTGCATGTCATCTTGTATGATCTTCAAAGAGGACTTGGTCTTTGTGCAGACTGTCAATGGCTCTCCATATAGTGGGATGGATATGTAATAGTTGTAGTTCTGGTAATGATTAGATCTGGTAATATTGCTGTGAGATAATACTTGATTGCTGTTTTACGGCCATTTTTGTGCACATGGTAGACTAAATGGGCCGAGCGACCTCCAAAGGTAATGAAGCGAAGTCAAAGATGAAACAACCTTCAGATATGCCCACGCCCACGTAGTGATCTGTGCTCCAACACACTACCGCTAGACCACGGAGGCGGCCTGGATTCGCATGAAAATTGGAATTTGACAAGTATGTGACTTCCAATGATACAAAGCAGATTAACTAATATCAGGCTTAATTTGTTTACAAGTAGATCTCCCACATCTCAATAAATTACGACTGTGAATTTTGATTAAAATACACTGTCATTTATCTAGTATTACATTCAATTTATTGTACATATGAAATGAACAACAATAAATTCATTTCAATGAAAATATATTTAAATAAAAGTATTTTAGTAATTGAAGCACTTAATGTTTTAATAGTAGGAAAAATGATAAATGTAACTAAGATAAATTGGTAAAAAGAAATCTGAAACTTTTTATATTCTTCATGTGAGGAGATTATATCTTGAGGGGATTTTGTCTTGAGGCGATTATGTCCTGGTGGGATTATGTCCGAGCGGATTAAGTCCGGGATTCGAAATAGATATATATTACTATAAATAATGCATTCCAGATATTTATATGGTAGAGTGTAGACCATCAAATCTACGCAGTCCATTGGAAATCCTAAAGAAGATTAATTCCACCAGGACAAAACCTGACGTTGAAGCCAGGTAACAATTGCTGATGACTCGATCGACCGGTTTCGGTCAAAGAAAAGTGATCACAGCTATAAACTACTTTGATTATGAAGATCCGAATAAACATTAACGTATCATAATATAGCTTCAGAGAATTTGTGTTATAGCACCCACACAGTAACTGAGCATAACGATCCAGATCAGTTGTGAGGCTAAATTATTGACATGCCAAAGTCTAATAGGGATAAACTTCTGCTTGCTTATGGAGAACTATTTTCCAGATGTGTGTGCATTGAACAGAAGGAATTAATTCACTTGATGACTTCAGATAGATTAATTTTGTGACTTGGTGACTGTCTCAGTGATATCTCTGGCTGGATGACAAACATTAAACTTAGGCTCAATGCCAACAAAACAGATTTCATCATTATAGGTATATCCAGACAACGCAGCAAACTTACTCATTTCTTCCCTATGAACATCCTTAGTGATAGCTTCACACCATCAGACACTGTACGTAATCTTGGTGTTACATTTGATAGCGATTTTAATTTCAGAAAACATGTTTCTCTCACATGTCGCTCCTGGTTTTATCATATTCGTGACCTTCGCCGTATTCGTCATTATGTTTCTCTTTCAGTCGCCAAAAGCATTGCTACCGCACTCATTACTATTAGGTTTGATTACTGCAACACTCATCTTTATAACATTGCATCTAAGGATATTCTAAAACTTCAGTGTGTTCAGAACTGCTTAGCTAGGGTTGTCACATGGTCTCCTCGGTTTTCCCATTCCGTCCCACTTCTAAAATCTATTCACTTGCTCCCTGTTCAATCTCGCATTATTTTCAAACTCTGTACCATTGCCTATCAAACTCTTTCTTCTGGAGAACCTTCATTTCTATTTTCCCTACTCTTTGGAATTCACTCTCTGAACATGCTAAGTCATCAAATAGCATAGTTTCTTTCCGTCACCATTTGAAAATTCGCATTTTCAGACTCTCTTATCCTTCCTAAGTTACCTTGCCATCTGATCATTGTTGATGAATTTAGCACCGTACCCGGACTATGAGTTTTCCAAACCCCTGTACTAGATGCACCACTGAGCTCGATTCTTTTCATGGATATTGGCGCGATAGAAGTTTCGTAATTATTATTATTATTATTATTATTATTATTATTATTATTATTATTATTATTATTATTATGTGTAATCGATCCATCAGAAGTCACTGAATACTGGCGTGACTGATCTTCTTCGTGACTTTCGATTGAGTTGATCCAACAAGATGATCAAATCTATTCGGAGATTAATGTATCAATTCACAAACCTTTGGGTTGCTGGACAGGTTAAGTAATGTTTCCTTTCTGTATGAATTAATAAAGGTGGAAATTAAAGCCAATGCAAAAACGTGAAACATTCTGGCAGTAACCATCTTCAGGCTATTAGGGCTCCATTTTCGTGCTGCTACTCTGTCATTGAGGTATCAACCACGCAGTAAAAGGAATCACACCCTTTCGTGGTTTATGCCTGTTTCGTGATAGCAGGTGTATAGATCCTGCATTTGCACACCAAATACACCGTGAAATGGATACGAATTGAAATATAGCTGTACGTAAAACTAAAACAGATAAAGCTCTGTGCATTACAACATTTATGTATAGTTACTGCGAGATAACACGGCCACGAATGACATGGAAAGCTGGCGTATTACTGCTTCAGAATTTGGTGATCCAAAGTGTTGTATGGGATAAGGATTATCTTTTTGTTGTACACCTTGTACTCGTCTATATTGCTTGTGATCAGAACAATTTCCATTGGAGGGGGACACACCGTATCAGCTCAGTATTCTGGGCAATACCATAGAACTAAGAAAGGGCTTGGCTATCTATGCTTTATAACATTATTCTGAGTCAGATAATGTGATAAATGGCAGCGACATATGGGATCAGTTACATATTGTTTGCTTATTTTAAATATATAATCACCCCTTAGACCTCAATAAAATATTCAATGTGCTTTCAAAGTAACCAATGCGACTTTAATGTTATGCCTGGTTTGAATACGAGATTGATTCTTGTCACGTGTCCTTGTTAAGCTGAATATCAAGTAGCTAATATTCGATTTATAGAAATTCAACTTTGGTGTAGATATAGATGGGGAAACATGTCCCACGCCTGATCATATCGTATTGTTGGCTTTAAATGAGTTGAATTATTTAGCTTCGATACCGGCCACACTTGGAACATATAACCGAGTGGCATCTACCAAGATAAATAAATTCCACCAACCGCGGACGCGAGACAGATTCGAACCCAGCACCTTGAGATTTGTAGCGTGGTGCTATAGCCACTGCGCAGTCGGAACGCCGCTGTCAGAAAGTGAGTGCCGACTATGGGGGGGGGGGGCTCCAGGCTTAAATGTAGCTAAACGTAGAATTTTAGAACAACGCCTTTCTAATATATCACTGTTTATATTAACGGTGTACACAACAAATCTTACAGGTATTTCCTTGATATTGTTCAATACGGCATTAATCAGTTAATGCTACTTACTGTACGCGGTGATATGGGTTGGCATAGTGATGGTGCTATTCGTGGTCCTATTTTTCCACGTATGCCCCTTTTACCTGTGCCATTATCAACTGTGCCCTTTTATCGTTCCATTTTTACATCTGCCATTATAACCTAAATCGGGTTAGCTCTTGCCTGTACAGGATCAATGGTTGGTTGAAACAAAATTTTGCGCCATACAATTTAACTCGGATGAAAATCCTCTCAACGACAAGTTGGCCCTACCAAGTAAAGGACTTTTTACGGAATGTTTATGCAATATATTTTGGAACCATAATATTGATTATAAGGATTTGGGTTTCTTTTGGTTATACAAACATAAATGGTACGTAGTGGGAGATTTAGAGATCTCGGTGAGGCCAAAATAAATTTGGAAGATGTGGATATTTTTAAAACAAAATTATAACGGAATACTACTTGAAACATTTACTCTCCGAAATAAAATAGGTTAATAAAGTTTTCTTTTTGAATATACCCTCCTTCAATTGCTCGCTACACACCAACAAAATAATTCGAATTCATTTGTTTGAGACCTACTTTTCCCATAGAAAATAAATGTCATATTTTAATTAGTTCTCATAATTGATATCTTATAATCATATCATAGTTCACTCTGCTGAAATGCGGGTGCCTCCGTGGTCTAGCGGTAGCGCGTTGGACCACAGATCACTACCACTCGTGTTCGAATCTCGGCGTGAGCATATCCGAAGGTTGTTTCGTCTTTGACTTCGCTTCATTACCTTTGGAGGTCGCTCGGCCCATTTAGCCTACCATGTGCACAAACGTGGCCATAAAACATCAATCATCATCACTCTGCTGAAATGCTAATGAATAATTCAGTAATAAAAAAGGACGATGTTTTATGCAAAAATCGATCTAGTTCTTGTAAAAATACACATATATCATACTCTTTAATAATATGCTATTTGTTACACTCTGGTTAGGGTGGTTCACGGTGCATATTAATTTATGTATTAATTATGTAGGCCTACATTATAATGTAGATCGAAACTGAAATAAAATTCTACTACACATATTCTAATGCTAGAAGTTGTTGCCACTAGATGTCAGTTTAAGTGGCACTGTAACGCGCGGAGAGTTCACTAGAGCCAGTTTTCAACTATGGGACAAAATTATCATAATAATAATAATATTAATAACTTTAGTTTATCGTGGTTTTTTTTGTGTTAGTTTGGGGTTTTTTTTAAACACTTTCTTAAGTGTTTACCATGATGAGAGAACGATATAAATATATTAAATAATGATGACGATGTTAGATTTACTATAGAGTTGATATTTTCAAATATATTTCAGAATAAGTATTTGATACACAAGATGCCACGTTTCAAAATAAACGTGTTCAAAACCAGTCGCAAACGGCTAAAAAGTAGTAATATTATATCGAATAATCATGAATATAATATAATCTTGCTGGTTAGCAATGTTATGTATATCGACATTTATTAGGCGCCAAAAGAAATGCTCATGAGCAAGTAATTCGTGAAAGGTTTGAAACAAAAAATATAAGAAATAGTTTATTATTTTCGATCACACGTATAAGTCTAGTTTCTGTACGTTTCGCCACAATGTGTGGTCTCGTTTGGTATAGAGGGCACAGAGAACCTGCAGCATCTGTCAACGAAGCCGAGGAAGAAAATGGGATTACGTCACAATTAACAAGGTTATTGGACAAACTGCTTTCCTGTTTAAGTAATGGAAGCATAGCAAGTAGTCACGGCATAGTCAAGCCTTTTATGTGTCTTCTAATATTTTTGCATTGGCTATGACGTTGACGCTGGTTTCTCCTGGATCGGCTTCGGGAAAGGAGGGCGCAGTCCGCTTGTACAAGCAACAGCACAGCAACAATCGCAGTCGCTTCGAGAACTCGCCGTTGAAGACGCAGTAGAAAATGAAGTTGGAGGCGAACGAGAGCGCCTCTAGCGTGTTGGCCACCACTCTGACCAGTTGGTATTGGGTAGTGTGGGTGCTGCACTGGCCGAAGATGGTCCGGTAGAGGCCGCTGTGAGCGAACGGCTCGAAGCTGTGGCAGACGGCGAGCATGAACGAAATGCTGATCATCATGACGGTGAGACGGGTCTGCTGACGTCGGCGTCGGACGCTGACGTTGCTGGAAACGTCCGACGTCGACTTCGCCTGCCGCTGACTGCGCACGACAGCTACGACGAGCAACGTGTTGAAGATGATAATGATCGCGATGGGAACTATCTTGTTTAGAATGAGCCTCGCCCAGCTGTAGCGGACGAAGCCCTCACTCTGACCGTACTCGGTGTATACCATCTCGCCATTTTCGTCCACCTCCTTGTAGAAGAAGTACGACATGTTCATGGCGAACCCACCGACCAGACACGAGATCACTAAGGCGACGGCCTTCCACCTGACGCGATTCGTCGTCTTCATCCACGAGATCTGTCTGATCGACATGAATCTCTCCGCCGATATGACGACGGTGAGGAAGATACTAGCCGAAGCCAACGAATTGCATATCGGCAGGTAGATGTACACCTCGAAGTAGCTCCCGAAGTAAAGTTGCCACGTCTGTCTCGGCGGCACGCATCGTACTATTGCGATTCCGGCCGCCGTCGCCAGGTATCCGAGATCGAAGAAGGCCAGAGCCGTCAGGAATGTCAGCGTCGTTTTGTTCATCCGGAAGCCCGGCCGCGTGAAGATGACCAGATTTAGGACGTTCAGAACGATTCCGGAATAGGAGATCACGGAGAATACGTACATGTACATGATGTATTCGGCCGTCGTCGAGCAGGGATCCGGGTGCTCCTGATTTGTACAGTTCTCGGTTTGTATCACCAATGCTATACATGTAGCTGGCACGGATTGCGTTGCCATTCCGGATAACGGGACGAGCTTAGATAACGTCCGACGTGGTTGATGCGTTCAGGTCGGACTCGCTGAAGTGTGGTTCACTCATCATTGAACATTGATACATATCCAAGGCGACATATTTCCACGAAAATGCTGTCTTCATCCATAATCTTCGTGCACGTTAGGCTTCTATGAAAAGACATAGCCTAGATATAAAATTAACCTGGTTTCGGATTTGCTGTCCGGTGTAAAAGCTTCTCAAATAAATGCCACCGGTTATAGGGCAACTGTTACATTTCCACCGGGTTAATCGCCGTGTACCACGGCCCGTCAACACCGAGATAGCGAGAACGTGTTGAATGTCCTCAATCTTTGACCCAATTCAGCAATATCTTCAACAGCTTCCGAGCTTGTCCTCGTGTGTGGCACACTCGTAACCGTCTAGTGGCCACAAGTGGGCGCACTTAATTCGGGATGTAAATTTGCCTATCTCGCCGCCAGTCATCTCCGCTGATTGCTACATCAGAGAAGGGGGGAGGGATATGGGCGGGCTGGTCTAAAGGACACCAGAACGACAACGTGCTCACTGGCCCCGACATCGGTGAGGTAATTTCCTGACTGTATGGAAACGACTCAGTACGGTGCGACATCTCAGCCGTCTCCATGGCTATCTAGTTTAATTACTGTTTGACACGTGATCGTAAATCATCGCTCTACCCCGACAGGTGTCATAAAAACGCTTCAAAACATCTCGTATTGAGCCTCTACCGCGGGGAAGTGTCACAAGGATCCCCGCTTCCGGTTCACTTCAAAAGCCGGTCTACTGTCTAGTTTATGCTGATGTAAATATTCTCAAAATAAAGCACAAGATGCGAGCCTCTCGTTTTTATTGCACTTCTTTTATATTTCGACAATAAATTACTTAATGTAGCGCTTGACCTAATTTCTTCCCATTCAACAAAACTTTTACCATTATGATGATGATGATGATGATTGATATTTTACGGCTATTTTTGTGCACATGGTAGGCCAAATGGGCCGAGCGACCTCCAAATGTAATGAAGCGAAGTCAAAGATGAAACACCCTCTAGATATGCTTACGCCGAGATTCTAACTAAGATGGTAGTGATCTGTGGTCGAACGCGCTACAGATTACACCACGGAGGCGCCCTTACCATTATGATGAATACTAACATTAATATGGGACAACGCTGCAGGATTTCGGATTGGGCACTGACTTCAGACAATTCCGCTTCGAATTAATTTACTCAGCTTCAGTGATCAGCCGATCAACCAGGGAATTTCAATAATATTTGTGTGCACAGTTAATAATTGCCTACCCAGACTACACTCAGCCACTAAAGTGGGTTAATGTATTCAAACACGTGCCAGTTAGGTCTGCGCGTTAAGCGAAGCCGGGACCTTCGGGGATTACAAATGTGCTTGAGTTACGTAAGGTCTTCAGTTGTTTTTCCTACCGCAATTTATCAACATTCGCTTCTCCAAAGATAGCACACGTAAATTAAAGTTGCCTAGATACGGTAAATATGCCACTCCGCTTTAACGGTACAGGGAATGATTAATCTGGATCAGTCTGGGGAATTCTTTGTAATTACGTAATGAAGTGGAACTACCCACAACAGTTGGTGTGCCTGGAAAGCAAATAATCTAGCTCAAAAGTAAACATCAGTGGTACTGGACACTTAGCCTTTGGCTTAATTGAACTAAAGCATCGTTGTCTCGGTCGGTTAACTCGAAGGCGTGTTATATGAATCCAGGACATAATCCCATCGAACATAATTCCCCCCCCCCGAGATAAAATCCCCTCAGGACATAACCCCCTCACAGAAGAATAAAAAGAGTTAAAGATTTTGTTTGACCAATTTCTTTTAGTTACATTTTGTATAGAAGTATGTCCGGAAGACAGTCGTCAGGTGGGAATGTTCCAACTGTGTCGCCTTCTCGCGCAAGGCTGATATGACCACTGACCTTGAGGTGAAGACTGTGACCAGTTCTACCCCATCACATACGTGATCCACTTTGACAGTCTGCGCAAAGATGCTTGCCTAGTCGCAACTGTCTTGTTCCGTGATCGTCGTGGCAACCCGGCAGCCAAATGCAGAAGATCATTCAACATGGCACACAGTCACCCTGCAGGCCAAACTACACAAGCTTTATTCAGACAGGAACCAAGATATCAAATCAATTCCTGAGGTGGTCAGGGGATATGGTTAGTTGATTCGATGGAAATAACTTTTGATGTGTTTTACACATAGACTTGTAAGAAATGTCAAAATAGTTTTTAATTAAACTGTATGTTAAAATATTAGTTTTTATATTTGCTTGTTTTTGTTCTTCGTGTGAGAGAATTATGTCCTGAAAGGGATATTGTCCGAGGGGATTATGTCCGTTTACCGTGTTATATACGTAAACTTACGTATGACCTTCGAGCCGTCTAGACTTCTTCAAGCGTTCATTCTTTGGAAGCGAAACTCTGACTTGATTCGATCCGGGTTTCAAACTTTTTCATGGCAGTTTAGAAACTAATTTACCGGCTCATAACATCCTTTACGTTAAATGGTGCTGCCGTCTCCCTGGATTAAATTATAACGCTAACGACCTTCTAGGGTAAAAAAAACCCAGTACAGCAACGACCACCCTCAGGGCATTTGGGCTCCTATCTTCACAACGTCTATCAATAATGATAGTAATTTCATCCATTCGTTTCGTAGCAACTAAACTGTATATAAGTGTGTAAATATACGGAAATGGCTATCAGGTTAATTAAAGCGCACCTACATTAGGCTTACTTTTAAATTTGATAACCGAGAAAATATTTTTACCTGGCTAGCTATCTCAACAGAGGGAAACGCCGATGATTTGTAATATTTAATTTTTCACTTCTAACGGTTTGATAAATTAACACATAATAAAGGAATTAATAAGAATATTACGTGTGCTGCTGCTGCTGGTGGTAGGCTAAATGGGCCGAGCTACCTCCAAAGGTAATGAAGCGAAGTCAAAGATGAAACACCCTTCAGATATGCCCACGCCGAGATTTGAATACGGGTGTTAGTTATCTGTGATCCAACAATCTACCGTTACACCACGGTGGCGCCCTTATTACCTTGTATATTTGTGGATGTATAAAAATGCTATTATCACGGATATATATATATAATTAATCACTTTTCGTCCGCATTTTGCAGTAATATTTCAGGAACCATGCAGTATTCAAATATTCCGATATATAATCGACCTTTTATACAGTAAAATTATCGGGTAAAACGTTAAATAACAAGTGAATCTTTACATTATATGGTGTCCTAATATATTCCTTTCGAAGTTGGAACAATTTTAATGACATATGCTTAATAAAAATTATACCAGTAATTAGAGTATTACTCGTTTGCTGTTACGGTGGTGAAAAATTCCAAATTTAGTTAAACATAACTCGTCTTTTCCCACTGTATCACTTAGTCAGCATCTACACATCATCTTCTTCTTGCAGATATTGGCTTGTTTCCAAGAAGTTGGACAATTCCCACTTCCGAAACAGGCTAGCTGTCTTCGCCATCGTCAGGAAACAAAATATGTTGGAACGAAAACAAGTAAACCTGGTCATCTTGTGTTTGACATTCTGTGTTTTGTCATCTTGTGTTATCATCTTGTGGTTGTCATCATATGGCTGTCATCTTGTGGTTGTCATCTTGTGTTTATCACCTTATGACTGTCATCTTATGGTTGTCATCTTATGGCTGTCATCTTGGGGTGTCATCTTGTGTTTATCACCTTATGACTGTCATCTTCTGGTTGTCATCTCCTGGTTGTCATCGTATGGATGTCACCTTGTGGTTGTCATCGTGTAGGCTCATGTTGTGCTGTTCGAACAGTGGAGAAGGCTGGCAAAGTATCGGCATCTCTTCTTAGAATAAATAGTGTGACCGAATGAGTGATTGGTCGATTTTAGCCTTGAGACTGGTCACACCTGGGACGTGTGGGTGAAGGGCCATTGCACAAGAAGATATCGCACACGCGAAGGTAACTGATTTCATTTCTTAGAAGAGAGGATTGGTCGTCATCAATCGCGGAGTATCTCCGTTGTCTCCTATCTAGCTCCCGAAGAGGCTTTATGGGCGAGGAGATCAAAGCTAGAGGAAAGCGTTAATTCCGTCTCCGAAAAAGACCATATCCTTCTTCTCTTTGTTGGCTGGGGTACTTGAGTACTTTCCGGTGCACGCTTATCTCATGCCACGAGTACGCGGAAGAAATTGCTTCAGTGTAGTGAATCATGTTTATAAGTAGTCGAGTAACTATTTATACGTCAATATTTTCTCAAGTTCCAAAGCCGTTTTTTTTTTGAAAAGCTTCTTTTTTGATTATTTCCCACGACTAGTGTTCAATTACTTTTTAAAGTTCATCAAGTACACTATTTGGGGACACGGCCGGCTTTAAGTCAGTTGGTAGAATAATTTAGTCTAGACCAGTCGAGTAATACTGACTTCTAACAGAGTCAAACCTGTAAAGGTTTGTCATAAACCAACACAAACCTTGCAAGCTAATGTTCATGTCTGCTGAATTGTTTATGACAAAAATCAGATATGTGAGCCAGAGATTAAGTTTGAATTGAATTGAACTTAAAATAAAAGGCAGATAGTTTGTTTCCAACTGTGTTTTTATAAACAAAAAATTACAATATTTTTTTTAATAAACTATTTCACTAAAACAGACTTTGATTTTGAACCTGATAGCCTGTCAAAAAAATCCCACGTGGGTTCCGCAGCTCCTAAGGTCAGCCCTGTATGAAGAATAGTCAGAGAGTTTGACAGATTGCGTCATTTTGAAATTTAACACAGCTTTCCCGTAACTGTGAATTGATTGATGAACATTTGTAGCTTAGAGGATTTATAAATTAAATGCGGTTTCGTTGACGAAACAAAATCTATAATAACTGTATTAGTAGGCCAATGTACGTTGCGACATGTTCGACATCTGGTGAGAGCCAGACAAACTACGAGTGGCTGGCATAAAAACTAACTAGCCCACTGCAGAAGGCTGATTCTATAAGCTGATATAAGGCTTGGCTCATAAATACTGGATCTTCTATCGCTGGTCAGTTATTGTCAGCATAACTATTGGTTTTACATTTATATAGATCAATTTCAAAGTCTGTTCCAATCACCTTGAAATATATCAACGTAAGGTGTATGCATATTTAATATTTAACCTTTTACATTGATTACAAAAAATAAATGCAAATAAAACATATAAAGCAATATTCTAGGTTTGATAAAGATGCAATCTATTCTCCTCTATCGTTCTATACTGAAAACCGATTTACGTTAACGCAAATTCCATGATTCTGTGTGAATTAATCAATCTTTCCCGTTCTCAATAATATTGTTTCAATTGAAAATGGATAAGTCTGTTTGGGTTAACCAAATATATAATGCTGATTTCTGAAGAACACCAAAACACACGCACACACGGGTAAATCTTTCAACCGCCCAAATAGGTAAGTCAATTAAATAATCTGGATTTAGATTATGTTCAGGGGTGTCATGTAACGAAGTAAGACTACTTATTTTTCAAGTAACTGGAAGTAACGAAGTAATATTTCAACTAACTACTTTTACTTGTAACGAAGTAGTTTTATTTGCAACCACGCTACTTTTTACATCGTTACTTTAATTTACTTCACAATATTTTCGTTACTTATCTAGTCATAATAAAGTCTGTGATTTAAAAGACAATTTATACAGTTGGTGCAAATTATCATTACGCGTTGTCACCAACTTGTGTATCTTTGATGAATTTATGAACAAATGTATCTTAATTTGGTGTGGTAATGAAATGAGTTTTTAAGATTGCTAATATTTGGTGTACATGTTTCAGCTGATGCTCATTGATATTCAAGACTCGTCATAATTTTGCTAACCTATTTTTGAAGGCACACCTTTTTTATAAAAGGTTTTAGGTGAAGTTAACTGTTTTCTAAAATTGGTCGTAATGAAATTTTTAATCGCATGGGCTACACCAATTTTGAGAATCAGCTTTTTGCTGAAGTTGAACAAGGCCCTTGTTCAGTGAACTGAAGGTGGGAGAACATCTACACGTCTGTGGACGCAGTGAACCTACGGTGGCAGAACATATCTGTGGACGCGGTGAGTTATGTTCACTCTTGTGCACTGTCTTTTTGATTCTCACATTTTGTGTTACAGTAAATCTTCTGTTTTACTTTAATTAATTTTAGAAAGTAGATGTTTATTTTTACTTCTGTTCAGGTAATTTTGAAGCGGCTTATTTTTACTTCTACCGATGTACAGATGCAGTCACCCCTAGTTATTATTAATAAATGTATAATTTGAATGGTCGTGGCATATCCGTGTGCAAAACTGTCAGTTGCTATCTCAAGAACATCCACAGTTTAATGCCATTCTTCATACAACAATCCCTTATTATTATAGTGTTCAGTGTTTTTGTTATATCTTGCATAAATTACTCTTAACTCCCTATTACGGTATGACATATCGAATAATAACGTTTAATCAGCCATTTCTTAAAGCTACATCAGCTGCCAGTTGGAGAACACACGTATTCTTATCAGACATTTTTCTATCACGTTGACACGTTCTAAATCTATCAAAGATGATGATTTTCAATATCTGTGTGTTTAATTGTTCATCAGGAAATCATTGAAACATTTCATAGGATTCCATGACAATTGCCACAGAGGCGCCCCGGTGTGGATGGGATGATTATAGAAGATGAGATAGAATGGATCAGAAAAAGCTGTACAACGTGCCAATGTTAGACAAATAACAACTTGGGGAATAGAAGTACTTCCCCCCTCTCTCTTTCACTATCTCTCTCTCTCTCTCTTTGTATATTCTTAATTCAGCACAAAATGAGATCAAATATTGTTCTAGGGTCCCACAAGTAACAGATGGAATATTTCTTTAGTACAGATGATGGAATAAGTAGGCCAAGTAGAGCTTCAAAGGTAATGAGATAAGGTGAAAGATAGAGCTCCCTTCAGACATAAACAGGTCGGAATTGGTACCTAGGTATGTAGCCAGCCATGCTACCAGTTAAACCTTGGAAACGACACCCTATCAGTAGAAGGAAAGTCAGATGTTTCAAAGATCAGCAATTTATAGTTAAATTTAAGAAGGTAACGAATAGGGTTCAAATGGCACATTAATGCAAAGTCGTCACTTAGTACCTCTCCGTTGTACTTCTTAGTACCTAATCGCAAAACTCCAAGGGGGTCATTAGGTTGAGAGTGAACGATTGTTGAACAGTAAATAATTTATAATCTTAATGACGTGGAACATGGACTTCACATGAAAGTGATTAATACAATCTTCCCATCACCCTATCAAGGACACCACCACATCACAGTACTGAATCATTATCGATGTATGAAAACATTTGTAGATAACAAAATATGTAGGATCAGTGATCCCAAACCTTTTGCTCACATTTTAATCAAGTTGGAGGATAATATGCACCAGTATTGCTGATGGCATAGAAATATATAATAATTTGTCTCTACTTGTATTCATGAACATACGGATAAAAATCTGTCAGAAACATTAATTCTGAGTAGAATTCAGGGCTAGTAAAATTGAAATCCACTAGTTGAGCCAAATTTCTTACTAGCCCTACAAAAAATTACTAACTATTAAAACTATGATTATTTTACTAGTCAAAATAAAACTGCACTGGAATCGTCCGAGAACACCAGATCGTAAATACAATAATTGTGTTTTTATTGATCCAGACTTTAACACAACACAAGTATACAAAAATCAACAGTTCATAGTTCTTCAAATAATAAATTATAGGTGTCGTCCATAATCTGGCCAGGAATATTCTTCATATGCCGACTGAGGTGACGACTACCAGATACCAGCCATTTACTAAGTAGCAGTGCCAATTCTAGTAGAATTGGTACTGCTACTTAATAATGTTTATCAAAAAATAATTTCATCTAGGAATATTTACCACTAGATACAAGAAGTAGAACCGACTGTTTTAAATGCATATGTGAGTGATCTTTAGCTAAATAAAAGGTATATATTATGTTATGCTTTATTGTATATCACTACAATCAGTTGAATACAAAAGCATACAGTATGTGATATAACATTATATCATTACATTAAAAAATATAAAATGCGTTTTAAAATATAACACTCTATACAAATCTATATTTAATATATCACTGATACTGCTCAGCATAAGAGACATGACTACACTTTTTAAAATAATTTGGCTGCCTTTGTACGGTGTGTGTGATTATGTGTGCATCGATGTGTCTGTTTGTTTGTCTGTCTTTGGACATGCGGTAATTAATATCCATCCACATGAACAAACATTTTCTTTCCTGAGTGACTTAAAACATACACATACTTGAATTGCCTCTCAAGCCTCTGTATGATTATAAAATATACCAATAATGATGAACATTACTTGGTTTATTAATTGACATGGGTGAAACATAACAAAATGCTGTTGATCAAAAAACCAAACACACATAGAGTCATATCTACCAACAAACTGGTGACTAAAACAAGAATTTAACCTTCCAAATGTACCTCAATCATACTAAACTACACCATCCTATTCCAGTTAATTTTTGATAATAATGAAACAAGAAATAGGTGAAACAATACAAAAGTGAACCACACAGTATGTGAAACAAGAAATAAATGAACCACATAAAATAGCAGGTACAATTTTTTTAAGTTGTAGCATTTTAATTAATAGCAAATTGCAGTTAATTTACTTGCTGATAATTTTATTCCAGTCTAATGACACTGAATATTAGGAATGTTACTTATTTCTTTCATAAGCAAGTTTAACTCATATCATATCTATTTTAGTATATAGCAGTGATGCATGTTTTAAACTAGCATAGATGGAACACAGAATAAAGCAGAAAACTATTTAAAATTTGCATAAACAACATCTTTTGGATCCAAATCATATGATCTGTTAAGAAGCAAACTTTGAAACAATGTTTAACTAAATCAATACAGTTTAGCATGAATCTTTCTGCTTACATATATTTAATTTGTACATAAGCTATCAGATGACTAGGCAGTGGTAGGCATTCAATGCAGTGTAATCTTGATACCTTTGCCATGTGGCATCGAATGCTCAGTCGACATAGGTTTACCAGTTTGGAGGGTGCTCGTTTGTTCTTGACACTCGCTATTGGTAGTTCTGGATCTTCTTCATACATCATCCTCATCCAATCAGCACATCGCATGAACGACATCTCAGGATGTGAAGCCGGGAAACGTGCGCCAAACATTACTAACAGTCGCACCATCGGTGCAAAGAGTGATTCCTGGACTGTATGACACTTCGTGGAATTAGTGGTGTCTCCCTGTACATTGGATTCACCTGGATCGTATCCCATTACCTTGCTGTATCTGAGCAGTTCTAGTGCTAGCAGACTGTGAACAATCACCATTGGGTTCCTATCATGAGAATCCATCAAGTTCAAATCCGCTCCTGTAACATCCGAAATAAATGGCACTTTCTTCATCAACTTATCTGTGTCACTCATTTATTGAAATTTTCATAAGGAAATCAGTCAACAATACAAGCTGCTCAATGGATGATTATAATAAATATAATCTTCAACAAACAACACTGAAACAATTGTTACTTGAACAGTATAAATTTAGTACATAAATTTCAGTGAGGAAACAAAAATAGTTTTAAAAAGTAGATTGACTTTTTACCATGGTTATCAGACATTTAAAAAAAAAGAAAACAAACATCTGCGGTAAAACCTTTAATGGTTACAATATATTATGAATACAAATTTTTTCACCATTATACCACAAAATTTTGCATATGTTAATATGAGTCCAACCTAAACAATCGCCTATGTTTAAAGTCACCCTACAATGAGAAAAGGTTAGGACAGGTTAAATATTTTCCCCCTTCTACCTGCAGTGACAAGTGCTTCCACAACAGCCATTCTTCTGTACCGATTTTGGCGGACAGGTTCTTTCCAGTTAGCCTGCACGTATAGAGCAGGTTTGGCCAAGGCTCGTGTTGTACATACTCCATCACATTAAGAAGGGCAAGAATAACTGGAGTTCTGCAACAAGCAATCGATACAATCTATTTGGACTATTGTTGTGACAGTATGTGAGTTTCACAAACAAAAATTACATATCACTCCAAGTGTTTCCATAAACATACATTTTTTTAGCAATGAGGACAACCATTAGAGAATAAGCTCAAACCATTAACCATATAAATAGAAGCTGATAGCAATCTTCAGTTGTTCCATTTTCATAAAAATGTATACATAAGTAATTTACTTGAAAAGGCAGAATGACAACATTCTCTATTTGCCTGTCTGGTTTTACGCACAATCTGAATATCACAAAAATCTTAATGAGTCTCTGAATCTGTGAGGTTATTTGGCTGTGATATAAATATCCCTAAAAAGATAGTCTGATACTCATAGAAATAATTGTATTAAGGATGATAAACATTCAAAAAGTGTGTTTGTACAGTTGCTATAAGAATTTTTATTAATGAAATGTTTTTAAATTGAATACTTATTGCAACAACTGGCTTGTATATCCCTGTCTGGTATTTCCAAATGATTGATAAGGATGAATCACAGAGAAATACAGCATTTGTGTACTTTCAATATGGAGAAAATACTGTACTTGTTCCACTGATATAAAATAAACTCTGGATATCTTAGTATTTAAGTGCTAAACTGTGTAAGCATAGATCCATTTATAATGAGACTTTTCCCAAGAAATCACACTTCTTACAATGTGGTCTAATTATAATAAATTCTGTTTGGGTAGGATTTAAGGGTAAGCTATTCGTGCAGAAGCAGTCAAAGAAATTGGTAAAATTATAATTTGCTTATAAAAATAAATTCTCTATACTGAGAAAACTTAGCGATGTGTTGTCAGTAAAGGAGATAATATAACTAGAGTCAAAGTTGGTTATAACAAAATTCAAGGGAATGGGAAATCATTTTGTTATAATGGTACTTCAAGTTATCCCAGCTTTCAAATCTAGGCGCTATGTATGCATCAGATATTAGTTACTGATACATGAGTGATAACTGGTGAAAATAATCCTGTTTATTATGTGTATTATTATGTGTGTTGCCATATTCTTTAACAATTTAAGTCTTAGATTTCACTTTTGTCAACTTTGTCAAATGCTTGCAACTTTGTGTCAACAGATATTGATTTACGTTTGCTAGCCATTGCGATGTTTGATTACTGATCTTGTCTTGTTGAAGTTTGGGGTAGAGACCCCTGGCTGTCTCCTATTGGGCACATAGAAAATTGTCTCTATTTAAATAGGTTGGCAAGCCAATCCAAATTTCACAGTTTCTCATATGCCACAATACCCTTTGAAGTGACAGATGTCAATATCTACTCACCATCTACTGGAACCCTAATGTAACAATAAAATTGCATGTGTCTGTGGTCAAAACAATGCAATTAAATTTAATGGTTATTTTCATATTGGTTGTTGGATTCATGATTGCAATAACAACGGTCCTTGAACTGACTGACAATTGAAATTTTAAACATCGTATTTTGGTATATCCAGCACGATTTATATTGATGTAATGCTGCTAGGGTTGATAAATTACTTCAAATTAAGCAAGTTTTTGTTGCATAAATTTTGTTATATATCTTCCTTAGCATGGAAGTGAATGGACGTTTGGCTGGACCAGCTAACCTCTTCAAGTTAAGCTACTATTTCATTACATCCTAGTCATTTATAACCAACTTTTACTGTATCAGTAAATATTTGAAAATAACATTAATAATACTAGATACAGAAGAGGAGCTAACATTTCACTTTGCAGTAGGCTTGTTGCTACATTTTTGAAGCTGTAATTAATATTTCCAATATATCTGAAAATAACGTTTATTGGTATTAGTTATTCCAAACTAATTAATTTTTAAGAGAATTTCAGAACTGATAACATTAAATGCTTTAGATAAATCACTGAAAATAGAGATGGTATATATTTGTCTGGATTTCAATATTCTGATATTATTTGGCCATTTTTCCAATCTTGCGATTTATTTAATGTAAATTTGCTTATGCATAGTCTATATTTTGTTTCAAGATGTGTTTGTTTAATTTATGCACAGAGATAAAACAAATTCTTCACCTCTTGTGTTGCAAACTTGCCAAGCCTGATTACCGCACCATTCTAATAACCAGTCTGGCTACAATCAGCGGGGTTAGCTAGTGGCATATACAGACTTTAATATTGCAAAATAATTTTATGAAGGAGCATTCCTGCCTTTTTCGTTAAACAGACAAAAATAAACTAAATACAAATCCTCATAAAGCTAAGCTGTTCACCATAATCATCATCATTAACACACCTAAAATCTTATAACTGATCATGATATATGTCACAGATAAGACATACATTTAATGTTTTTGTACATTTTCTTTGAATGTTTTACAGAAAATATTAATATTATTTAATTTACAGAAATTGGAAGACTTGTATGGCCATTTTAACAACAAATGTGATGAAAATGCTGGAAATTTTATTATCAACTAATGGAAAAGAAGTGATCCCTTTTCACTTGAATATGATATACTGACCTATTTAGACTATCTCTTGCATCTAGCATCAAGTCAGAATACTCCAAAATGGCATGTACACAGCTGAGATTACCCTGACAGGTAGCCATGTGCAAGCTGGTGAAGTTGTACTGGTTTTCAACAATGTTAGGATCAGCCCCAAGCGATAGTAAGCCCCTGATGAATTGCTCCATGGAAGCTGTAACGGCATGGTAGAGTGCAGTCTTCCCATTTTTGTCAACTGCATTGATGTTGCAGTTTTTACCCACCAGATTTAACATAAGCTGTAATCCAGCCTACAAATAGTCAGAACATGATAATAAACATAAAATAAAATATAAGGAAATAAATAAAAAATAAAAATTATTTTATAGTAAATGTTGTACTTTAAAGTCACTGAATCCTTTAATTAGCATCATTCATACACATTCTGATGTAGCATAGACAGAACCTACATGAACCTTTGTCACATACTGTAACCCCAAAGGAAAGTAAGCAATTACACTTCCTTGTATACTGACAGCTCAATGCATTTTGTACACCAAATGGCTTAAGAAAATAATTGCGAAATAAAATTTAAAAAACGGGATTTGAAAGAAGCATTTAATGACACAATGGAACTGTATTACCACTTAAAGGAACTCCTAGCTGGGTTAAGTTTGAGGATGACTACTGAAAGTAAGGTGGGCAGGTTTTTCCCAAAGATGCTATTCAAACAATTCAATAACATTAAATAAAGACGCCAGAATATTTTAATAATATTTTCTTTGAACTCACTATATTGAATCAAGCTGATACTAGTCACTAACTGTATGACCATAACACATGAAGTCAGATAAATGTAGATGATCACCCACTTTAACAAATTTAGTTGACATAATCTAGCAATAATCGAAGTACCTTTTTTTAACTTTCTATATGAAAGAGTATTTTCTTTATTTGGCATAAGGTCTCACCCAGGACATCCCAAAGATAGAGATAACACAGTGATTAGATCTCCCAGTCTAGAGCTTTACAGGTCAGTGTGCAACCAGTTTCACTAAGGAAATGCGATAAATTTGCGAGACACTCATGGGTAGAGCGCGAGACTATTCACCAATGGCTATGGTCATTCTGTACACTGAAATCGTTCAGATCTAAACCTCAAGAAAATATTCAAGAAGTATGTTTTAACAGTAAATAACCCAGTCCTGACATTCTTGAAGATTATACAAGAGTAGCTAGGCACATAGGTGTCAATGACACTATACAGTAAAGATGTATAAAATAATTTACAACTCTTAATTGTTTTAGAGATGAAATAAGCAATTCCATTATTTTGCAAAACAAGACTTTAAACTGCGGTACAACCCATCACCGTACTTAGCGTTTGTCAAAATTATCCTCAAAATATATTTCCTGCAAACTACCTCAGTTGGGATGTAGCCACATTTGACTGCTTTGACAAGACTGTGGAGTGGACTTCCGGCATCAGTGACAATGTCCGCAGGACAGCCGTGGTCAAGGAGACAAATAACAATACTTCCATAACCGAGTCGACAGGCTAGGTGCAGAGGAGATTCTTGGTGATTGTTCAGACACAGGGGCGTGCAATTCTGGCTGATCGTTAGGTGTCGCAATACCTCAGCCATGTTGCCGTCCTGAATAGCGACAAATATTGAGGATGTTGGTCGCTGTGGAATCTTCACTACGACCTGAATTAGGAAGAAGAAATCCTGCTTAGCCATATGTTAATGGCACTAATAATACATAGAATAAAGTGCAATTAAATTGAATCTCAATACGAAACCCTACATTGTCCAATATGTTTGTATTGTGCACATAGTAATTAGTCCATAATAAGCTTTCCACTTGATGCAAATTAGTGAGATTATACATAGTAAAACTATTTTAAACATGAATCTGTTTCACATACTTTATAAAGCTACTTCAAGCAGTACAAATATAAATGTTTTAATTATTGTGATAATTTTCCATCGCACGGATTAATACCTGTTCCAGACCCTGCATGGAAGCACCATTAACTGGTGACGTGTAATCCATGTATCTCCAGTCATTATATTGATCATGACAGTAGGTTGCGCAACGGACACAACCACTTAGCACAGCACCCATGGTCAGGCTGGTTTGTCACGCTTGAATTCACATCATGGCAAATGCAAATTGCTGTTGTGATCAGATGAACAGACTCTATACTGAGATGATGCATGGGTGATTTTACGTTGTACTCTGTTGGGGTATTGTGATGTTAACATCATAAATTGGTCCAATATCGACATAACAGTTCCACTACCCAGTTACAGCTAGCATCAGAGTAATTCTAGAAAATAAGAATAACAACAAACATGATTAAATCTCTCTCTCACTCTCTGGTGCACACACACATAGTGATTACTAAATTTGCACCTTAAATATAACAACAATGGGGAAAATTTGTATAAAGATAAACATGATCTTAACCAGATGTTATTAATTACAGTATTCTAACATAATCATACCATATTCATCAGTTTATATAATATATTTTATTGTTTTTTCCCCATTTAAATGTTATGCTTCACACTAATAATAATTCTAATGACTGTTAATCCTTGTAGGTTTTTAATAAGGAAATATATAAATTTAAGACCATTTGTGCAAATCTCCTACAAAAACAGTTATTGAAATAAAAGAAAGACAGAATGTGATCAACCCACTGTATCATTATGATACATCATTTTTGTGAATGGTACATCAATTATTTAGATATAAATCAGCTGTCCAAAAACTGTAAATCATGCAGTATTTTTTCCTTTGGCATCAAGGATAGGGATTTATCCTGGGTAAATGTACACCCCACAGACAGAACTCAGTGTGTTTCAGTCATGGATAAAACATCACCAAATGTGCATCTTCATTTTGGAGTACTACAGGGATCCATATTAATACAGGGTTCATACACATTTTGACATCTCAGATTCCAGGACTTTCCAGGACCTTCCAATGTCAAATTCAAGGACCTTTTCAATGAATTCACAAATGTTTAACGCACAAAGATACACCCATATTTCAGAAGAAGTGTAATGACTGAATTCCTGTATGCTTATGATTAGAAATATAGATCTATATGTCCAAATTCCAGGACTTTCAAGGACCTCTACAAAAATTCCAGCACTTTCCAGGCCTGGAATCCAAATTTTCAAATTCCAGGTTTTCAAGCACCTGTGAGAACCCTGTTATTAGGACCAAACAATTACTGTATGTATACTAAACCAGTTGGTAAAATTATTAAATGGCATAGCATTAAATATTATTATTACGCCAATGTTACTCAGGTCTACAGGACTTTAAAGCCATGTAATAAACTGGATGACATTTCATCTGAAACTCATATTGTAGATATAAGTATTTGGATTAACAGCAACATGCTGAAAATCTACAAGGATAAGACGGAATGCATTGTTTTCTCATCAAAGCAACATGTGAAGCAAAATGAGAATCTTTACATTAAATCAGCATTCAATTATATAAATTCTTCCATAGCTGTGGGTAATCTAGGGGCTTATATTGGAATGGATAACCAGGTGAATTATATATGTAAGTTGTCTTATTATCAAATAAGAAACATAGGGATTATTCAAAAGTACTTTGTTATATAATATCTCCCTCTCTCTGACAAGCCACCTACAGCAAGTGCAGAACTGTGCTGCACATCTGGTACAGGGAACAGCAGTTTTGCTCCAGCTGCACTGGATTCCTGTATATTTATATCACTATCAAGCAGGGTTGGGGCCAAGTATGTGGGAAAGTACTTGATTACAAGTACGAGTACATATTTTGTTTCTGAGTACAAGTACTTATTTTATCAATGTACTCAAGTATAAATACGAGTAAATCAAAGTACTCGAGTACAAGTACATTTTTAATCAAACATAACTACTATGTAATGTGAATGGCGACTACTAATTTATTTGAAGTTTGTTATTTTATAATGGTACATATTGACAGTTCATGTTGACAAGTAGGAGGTGGTGGATCTAGATCTACACAGACACATGCAGTAACTGGTTTAATACATGTAGACAAAGATATAAATAACATTAGATCATCCCTCAAGTAAAATTATTTAATAATTAACAACAATGCAAACATATATTTCAATCTTTATTTTATTCTTTTATTTAACCATGTTCAATATGTTATGTGGCCTACATAATATGTTGAACATGGTTAAATGAAAAGAATAAAATGCCAGCTATTTAGAAATAATTAAATGAAACATCATGCTTATGTCCAAGGCACCAAACATACATATAACTATAATAATAATGTCCATAAAAATGCATTCAATGTAAACAGTTAATTCAGGTACTATTGCATCTGATGAACATCAGTCTTTCAAAAGGCAGTCACTAGCATTCAGGTAGACAGAAATTGCATAATAATTATGTCACAAACATGTACATAATGAAAGTAGTGGTTTTAGTTAAGTTCACATTAATGATTAATATTAATGCATGGCAAAACATTCAGATTTTTATTTGTCAAACCAATGTGACCAAATCCACAGGGATTCTGGTTTAAACTGATAACTGACCAATTTCTATGGATGTAATTCTAAATTAATTTTTAGGAGGAAAATGGCTATAAAGACAAACGGAAATAAATTGAAAACAATATTCTGTTTGTGGTGAAAGTACTCTGAATGTACTCTGAAAGTACGAGTACTTTATTAATGTACTTGAGTACAAGTACTGAGTACTTCCTGTTATGAGTACATCTGAATACTTAAAATTGTGTACTCGAATACAGTGAGTATGAGTACAGGAGTATATCAGCCCCCAACCCTGCTATCAAGATACTATTTTACTTACTCAAAGTATTAAGTAGAAAGGCACCACTCTATCTAAGCAATTTGATCCAAAATTATATATATCAGTGAGAATGTTGTAATCTGAGGTGTCTTGTTCACCTTTGAGAGTGCTGAAAAGCAACCCTGCAATGTACAGGGCATCAGACCCCAAGCTGTGGAATACATTGCCATATCATATTAAACTTGCAACAAGTAAAGAAAATGTGTTTGTGCTATGTGAACAAAACATATTTTAATTATGTTTTCAGCATAAAGCATCTTAGAGTAACTCAAGTTGATTAAGTTGCTATACAAATAAATATTATTATTATTTGTATCTGTGTTTCTCCACTCAGCAAAACCCATGTAAACATTGAAGAATTATCATAGAACAGGAATGAATTAAAAGCTCATTTATGTGTTGGTACATTTTCATGAAAGTGAATTAATAACACAAACTGAGAAGACATGTCTTACCACTGTAGCATCATGATTAAAAATGGACAGCATGCAACAAAAGCACCCGAAGTATGATTGTATTTATTGCCCCAAACTGTTATCAGATCTGAACAACTGAGCATTTAAAACACACAAAAGTAATAAATTGTGCTTAGCAACACAAAAATGTAGAAATTTGAGTTTATGTAAATATATTTCTGCATGGAATGAAAAATACTTAATTTCTGGGAGTAAATGAAATAGTCCAGGTTAATATATATATATAACTATATACAGTAGTTTTGTTAAGAAATAAAGTAAGGGAGACAAAAAAAAAATTCCAGGGTCAGATAATGGTAGGCATCAAGGGCCTACAATGGCATAAAGCAACATTAGAAACGTAAGTAGCCAGATCTCTACTCGAGAGTAGGTGGGTCAAATGGCCCAGGTTCTGGCTTTTAACAAAATCACTGATATATATATATATATATACAGAAAGAGGTGGTTAGACTAGATCTACTCAATGAGTACATATAAACTGTGCACCTCTGTGGTCTAGCGGTAGCGTGTTGGATCACAGATCACAACCACTTATGTTCAAATCTTGGCGTGGGCATCTGAAGGGTGTTTCATCTTTGATTTCACTTCATTACCTTTGGAGGTTGCTTGGCATATGTGTTCGTGTGTAATTACCCATGGGCATGTGTGTGTATATCTATCATTCTATGTGCATGTATATATATATATATATATGTGTGTGTGTGTGTGTGTATATATATATATATATGTATGTATCTGTGTTATCTTTGTAATGCATATGGAAATTGCAAAATAAAATCTATCTATCTATGTGGCAGCTTCAACTTTCAAGAAATTGCTTAGACCATCAACCTTGGATTATCATGATAACGATTGTAAAAGTTGCTGTATGAAATAAGACCATGGTGTGAGACTGGTTACTAGAACTTGGATATATCATTATAGGCTGTTGTTACATATCCGAGCATCAGAATCGTATTTGTTGATGATAAAGATCCGAGCATTCAGCATCTGAACCATGCATCATCAATATTATTATAAATCTGAGCAATTTCATGATCGTTTTTAATTTTTCATCTGCTCACATCAGTTTCAGTGACAGGGGCGTAGTCGTGATTACGTACGAGTAGGCCTATTATATACTATAGTATATAGCCATTATAGGCCTGTATATATATATATATATATATATATATATATATCGTTCGAATGTTTCCAGCTTATATATTCTGGATCTATATGTGTCTGTGGGATATGTTTCTCTAGACAGTCTTTCTTATGCCATAGATCTAGATATATCCAAGGTGTAGATCTAACCAGCGTCGCGGCTGAACACACACAGACAGAACAACTAAACCCAAAATCTAGGTCCACTGACTAAATCTAGAATATCAAGATTATGTCAAGATATCAGTAGGTTGAGGCTAATGGCCAGAATCTGTTATATCCTATGTAAGTATCTTACCATGTTGACATGTATTAATTATATTGTTATACTGGTACAGTTCGTGTATCAAATGTTTGATTTTCTGATATATACAAACGTTAAATCCAATTCATGTCGGAAATTAGAATAGACTCATATTAGGTGCCTTTTCCGGTTTATTTTCTACAGCCATCTGACCTATATAGGTCATTAGTACATCCGCTAAGATCAAATATATTGGCATGAATTTTCAATGGAATTAACAGCAAAGCCCCATAAATCATTACTATATAATAAAATGTGATATATTTGTTATAGCTGGTACATTCAAGCCAATAACCAGCCTCTATGGCCTAGTGAGTAAGAGCGGGGGACTTTCTTATTCATGGTCATGCTGTGTGGGAGGAAGGGGCTAGCAAGGTTCGAATCCCGGCCGTGGCACTATAGTAAGAGAAGCTTTTCATTCAACCAGACAACTGGTAAAGTTTTCTCCGCCGTAAATTCTAAATTTATTTTAAATTAGTCCCGTGGTGAAGCAGTAAATTACAGACCATATATATGAGTCTCCCTAGTTTGAGATAGCTAAACAACGTAAAATAATTGCCATTTCAGTCATAATTATTATACTAAGTAATATTTCGGATTATAGTACAAAATTAATGGAAAATACGCTAGAGAATATGTAATTACCAATGTCATAACAAGAACCAAAATATTACATACGGTAGGCCTACTTGATTATACATATATAGCTTAATTTATTGTTGCTGGTGATGTCTGTGTGAGGGTCTTTCAGGAGAAATGAGATGAAGATGTATGGCCGAAATTTTTTGTTGTTGTTGTTGACAATCAATTCAGCTATATGGTGATTTGAGATATATAAATGTTTAGAACTCATGTATTTAAAAGCAGACATCAATAATTAATACAGATATTGTCAGATATTTCGCTATTTACCATTATTTACATAGTAATCGAAGACAGTATATAGAGCCATGCAGTGACAATTAAGTCGTTGATATGGTGATTTCGTCAGACCGTATATGGTTTGGGGCTATGATAGGACGTCATTTCTCTATTACAATAGACCGATTCAATAACCCCTGGCGCCACCATGCGCCTGAATTTCACACTACGATCTCGTGTTAGGAGTCTAAGAATCCGGTACTGTGTTGCATAGCGATTTACGCGAGTATAGTAGCCGATAAATGTCTTAGGCTATTTGCCAGCTATATTTGGATTTTATTTATAGTCCATTAAGGGTATATGATATCCTGATCATAATTTGGCATACACTTCATCTAATAGATATATATGCCACTCAATTAAGTAACGTTTAGCGCGATTTGCACGGCTTATTTTTTGTAGAACCTTTGCCATCTGACATGACGATGTGAATTGATAAAATAAATGATCACATAGATTATAATTCAATGGGTGATTCCTATTACTGTAACATTGGTATTTAAGCATGGTATCATGTATTGAAAGTGAACTCTTAATTTCCGAATCAGCCATTCGTGCAACGTTGACTACATGTAAATGTCAAGAGTGTTAATACTCTAATGTAATAACAATTTTTTTAAATAATATACATATATGATTGGTTCCCAGGTACAAGTAAAAATAATATTTCCAAAGCTCTGCACTATAAATATTAAAACAAATTCATTAAAATAAATTTACATTCAGCTAAAAGTTTAATTTTAAAATCATTTATTTAATTCATTGAAACCCATGTACAAAATTCTACAAGTCAACATGAATAACTAAGGTTTAGCTGTGTCATTCATCTGGAAAAATCGGTCCGCTCAATCATTGGGTTATATCCTGATAAATGTTATGTTCAATCCTTTGGAAAGACACAATCGTTCAGCTGAAATACTAGTCTCAGTCTCTGTGTAATATGAAATAATATTATTAAAGATTTCCCATATTTACCGTTACTGGAAAGTTGCCATCCCCTATTAACAGTTTCTAACCCGAGACCGCAGTTGGTAACCGATGCAACGCATTTCTCCTGGATCGGTCTATTAAATGACATTTAATGAATGTCAGATGGTAATTGATTTGGACAATGATATTGATTAGACTTTGATTCCTGCAAGAATACTATAATGACAATTGACGGAATTTTATTAAATTTTTTCATTATACCTACACAATGGGGAGAAACAAATACATGATGAAACATAAAATCACACAAAAAATAAAACACAATTTGAACAAGAAAATCTAGTACAGTACGTGTGACTGTATAAAATGTAGATAATATATTATATCACAGCAATATAAATTACTCTATAGATAGGTAGGACTTAAATGATCTAGTTAAAAGATAAACTAATTAAGTTATGTTCGGAAGAAAAGTATATTTGTGAATATTATAGTATAGTACAGCCTCGTATCTCACTGAAATGACTAAAAAAACTATATAGTGAAATTCCTTAAGGCGAATGTAACAAGAAGCACCTACCAAGCTGTCAGATTTATGTAAATGAACCGACCATGCACGATGTCGGTTAGTAGCATTTACCCAAGGTTGAGTACGGGAGCTGAAAAGGTCACGAGGATGACTAACCCAGAGCATCTCTGACCTGACCAAGAAAATGCCATTTACCATATAACAACAGTGGCTATACTCGTAGCACTACAGATAGATTCCACACATAGGCTTAATATATATATATATATATATATATATATATAATTGTAAAGAGCATGATAATTGTCATCATGAGAAAATGCAATATTATGTAGCATTTAGTATTGGGTTGAGTTGATTTAAGATAAGTCTCCCAGCTAATTAGAAACCACGCCAGTAAATTTGATCCATCAAAGGTATCTGCATAAAAGAAGGGATTACATTAAGGATAGTTTGATAAAATAATTAAGTTAAAGAAAACAAAACAACAATTCTTTTCTAAATATAGTGGTTTAATCTGTTTTAAGATAGTCAGTTAAAACATTAATTACAAATGCATAACAGACGATCTATTAACAGAATGTGACTTCAATATAAAATGACCTCAATAATCCGACAACACGAAAATGTTGCCAAATATTACGGCTAGCAGTCATGCAAGACACACCGACATGTTGTCAGTAATGGTTCATTAACCTGACCACCAACGATAATTGCTGTATTGTAACCAATTACAACCGTCCTTGACCATTCACACCGACACACGATGCTTCCATTGCCTGTGGCTATCTCATAACTAATCATAATAATTCACGGCTAATTACAAACACAAAAGTGTGATCTTTCCAATGGGCAGATCATGAGTTAATTTGATGGACTAAGTGACTCGAGTATTTCTTTATAATGTCTGTAATTAGCAAACATCATAATGATCGATGGCTGCAATGGCATTCCATAGCGTTATGCACGGTTATTGCGGAGGTAAAAGTTACTTGCTATCAGATTCACTTCTATGGCTGTGGAAATAATAACAGCAATAAGTCCAGTGAGAAAACACCGTCGTGTTGATATTTCTGCTGCTCAGAGGCGTGACATCTGTCAACTAATTCCGCTAAACAGACTTTATGTTGGGTTTTTATTCTGGTCTTTTATTGTCATAATTGTTCAAAATAAATAAATAAACCACGAGATTATTGGTGTCATTGTGATTACAATGGATGCTGCGTATTATTTTTGTTATATACAACGGCATATCTTTATTATCTACAAATGTGTGACACAGACTACCGGTGTGTCACAAACTGGATATTCCGACATTCTCGTTTATCCGACATATTATCATGTAACAAACCTTGTCGAATTAACAGATTCTGACTGTATATATATATATATATATATATCAAATAATTTGTATTATTTGATAATTTCATTATACGGTCCAGGAGTTTTCTTATATTTATTTACGATGTACTTATTTATTTCATATATATATATATATATATATATATATATATACATTAATATACATTATATATATATATATATATATATATATATCCTAAAACGGAAGATACGATGTGTTTAACATGTTGGATATCAGTGCATTAATTAACCTAACTAAAATACATTTGATGGAGTCTACGAAATATTTGACTGACACCATTTCTTTTACATGGCAACCCTTACTAACAGGAGCCATTCAAGGGCGCTGTACAAATAATATGTAATATAATAATACCCCAAATAGTATGTCTGTAAAAACCCTATAAGATATTTAAAAGATAATTATTATATATCCGTGAAAGCAACCTTGAACAAATTATTTTTAGAACAGATTTAAAATGTTCAAGAGACGACGCATTTCTAATATCTGCCAGGAACTTATTCCACAAAGTGGGGGGTGCAACACTAAACGCACAATCACCATATGACTTCAGCCGAGACACAGACACCTGCAATAGTATCAGACTGGATGACCTGAGTTTTCGGGATGACTTTCTAATGGACACCAGTTCACACATGTATTCTGGTCCCATATCATTAATAGATTTATAAGTTATTAATATATTTTGAAATGGATAGGCTGTCTAACAGGTAGCCAGTGTAGTTTTTGAAGAATTGGGGTGATACGATCATATTTTCGAGTAGTCGCCAATAAGCGAGCTACACTATTCTGAATTCGTTGAAAGCGATTGATGTTATAATCAGATATAATAATAATAATAATGTATATTTAATAAAGCGCCCTTACTAGCAGGATCCATTCAAAGGCGCTGTACAATCAATATGTAATATAATAATACCCCAAATAATATGTCTGTAAACAACTCTGTAAGTGATTTAAAAGATAATAATTATTTATCGCTGAAAGTAACCCTGAACAGGTGTGTTTTAGTGGGGGCTGCAATACTAAACGCACAATCACCATATGACTTGAGTCGAGACACTGGCACCTGCAATAGTACCTGACTGGATGACCTGAGTTTTCGGGATGACTTTCTAATGGACACCAGTTCACACAGGTATTCTGGCGCCACATCATTAATATATTTACAAGTTATAACAGGGAGTTACAATAGTGTATACAAGATGTAACAAAGACATGGAGTACAGTTACAAGCACTAGTTAGTAAGATTCATTGAGACACGTCTTGATGTAAAATGGGGACTATTTACAACTTTATTTCACATATCTGTATAACAGAAGTGTTGAAAGACATTCTTTTAATTGTTTTCATGATCTAACATGCGCATATACAAGATTACTAAAAGACGTTGGAAACAAGGATTTTTTTGGTTCTAATCTACTTCTATAGAACTCCGGTGGCATTAAGTCTGAGCTGTAGAGTCGTCCATCTATAGTCCAAATCTTCATTCAGCGCAATTCCTCAGAAGAAGTAAGGTAACCAGAACTACAGCAGATACTGTGAATAGACAAGGGTTGCATCATAAGTGTCACATAGGTCAAACTGAAGTTGACAAAACGTTTGAAAGTAAGCGCATAAATACAAATACATATGCGCACACCCTGACACGCACAGTCACAGATGCGCACACGCCTGCATGCAAATTGGAACTAAATAACAACAACACACACACACACACCTGTTGTATTAGCTGTTTTGTGATTTGCTGCCGATAATAATCTGTCAATTCTAGCTGATCCTCTGGGAACCACTGTGTAAAGTAATAGTGATAATAGTAACGGTGGAAACATAATAATAATAGTAATAGAAATGGTAATTAAACTTTGACGTAATTTACATTTGATCAGATACATAAAACATCCCACAGACAACGAGTATTGATCTCTGTAATATTTAATATAATATGATCGTGGTTATGGCGATGATAAAAGTGGTGATGGTGGTGATGAGAGTGGTGATGATAGTAGTGATGGTGGAGATGATAGTGTTGATGGTGGTGATCATCGCGGTGATGATGATAGTGGTGATGAGAATGATGATAGTTATGAGAGTGGTGATGATATTGTTGGTGGTGGTGATGATGATGATGGCGATGAGCGTAGTGATGATAGGGGTGATGATAGTGTTGACGGTGATGAGAATGGTGATGATAGTGTTGGTGGTGGTGGTGATGATAGTAATGATAGTCAAGTGGTGAAAATAGTTTTGGTGATGGTGATGAGATTGGTGATGATGAGTGGCGATGGTGGTGATGAGGATAGTGGTGGCGGTGGTGATGAGAGTGTTGAAGGATGTGGTGGTGGTGTTGATGGATGTGGTGTTGATGGTGGTGATGAATGCGGTGGTGATGGTAGTAATGATTGTGATGGTAGTGGTATAGTGCTCTGTCAACTTCTCCACGAAGATAATACTTATTTAAATCTTTAGTCCATCAAATAAGTATTATTCATATGAACATCTAGTCGGTTTGATATAATCCATCCTCAATTGATGGGCCAAGCCATTATATTTTGAAACTAATTCTAGAAAATACTCGCCTGCATATCGGATTAGAAATTCCATTCCCTGTGGTGTAGGAATTATTCGAATTTGTATCTGGGTCGTGTCAAATATATACGGGCCGTGTTGCCTCTGGTTTCTTCTACACAAAGTCGTCGTCGTTTCGTCGGCAATGTCGAATATATGGGCGTAGTTCCGGTCACATGATTGGCCGTTCAAAGTCCACGAGAAGTCAAGGATGTCGATCACGATAGAGCTGTCAGGTGGCGCCACCACTACCCAAGGCGACCGGAAACAGGATGTCTCGCGCGTCACATGACTGGAGATATATCCGCATGTGGCGCTCAAGATGGCAGCCGGCAGTTCGAGATCACTGCAGGTTGGCGACATTGGCTCAACAACTGAAATTATATATTTACATTCTATTCCGATGGTGTTACAATCCATAAATACACCGGAGGGACACAATTCGTGAAAATAAGGCTCAGAATCGAAATAAATGACCCAAGAAATAAAATGTTAACGGCATCGGCTAATAACGACCTCGGTTGGATACCCCAATGCTTCATCACGAGAACTGATTCCAAATAAATTAGGATTAGAGGAGATATTCTTAAGACGAAACCTTGCCAGTTGTCTTACTGAACGAAACATTCAGATCTTTACAGTTCCAAGACTGACGGTTATTGGACGTTACTACAACCGATCGTGACCATTAGCGGGGAATTCCAAGCATTAACTCACTCGACCAAAAAAGAGATTACAAGCAAACCAAATTTTTGCTTGTTTGACATTATTAGAACAACGGTAACCAAAAGCTCTCTTTATAATAATAACAACAACAACAACAACAAACTTCTATAGCGCCAATATCCTCGAAAAGCATCGAGCTCAGTGGTGCACCAGATACAGAGGTTGGGCAATCTCATTGTCAAGGTACGATGCAAAATTCATCAACAAATGATCAGATGCAGTGGAAATTTAGGAGGGATAAGCAGTCTGAAAAGTGAGTTTTCAAATGGTGACGTAAAGAAACTATGTTATTTGATGACTTGGCATGGACATCAATACGAAGGCTCTCCGGAAGAACCAGTTTGATAGGCAATGGCGCAATTCTCTTGTTGAACTCGTTGATATGGGACAGCTTTGATTTGATTTAGTTTGTACACTATTGTAAATACATATAATAACACTAAAATACATAGATACATTAAAGTACCAGGATAGCACAAGAAAGTTCCATGTGCTTATCGTTGTTTACGCGAGACATTACTTTTAATTGAGCAAATTGTTGTTTGGGTAAGTTAAATGACGCTGATCCTATGTCCTACGCCATCTGGGCTATTCATTACCTGACTAATTCCTAAAACTACGATACCTCTGTTGCTGAGACGTACTCAGCAGCTCCAAATAATCGTACCGCTATGTTTATTAAAATTCGGAGAAAATAACACTGATTATGTTTATTTCAGCACCCTACACTTATTACATATTACAAAATCGCCTCTCCCTACACTAACCTGTTTATGTCACTTTGGCATGAGTCACCCACGCTAATTCGGCACGTCAGTACCCTAATTTAGGGATCAGAGACCGCCACACGATAGTTCATCAATTAAACGTTTTGCGACGCCACCATCGATCCATCTCATTAATATTAATTAAATGCGGAATTCGCCATTGAGCATAAACTATAAAACATCTGTCATTACGTCAGAGTCGAGTGCTGAAAATCTCAAGGAGCCACGCACGTGGATGTTCTTGATATGGAACCAAACTGCAGTATATACCCGAGCGATTAATGTACCTGGACTACGAGTTTGCTCACCCCCTGTACTAGGTGCACCACTGAGCTCAGTTCTTTTCGAGGATATTGACGCAATAGAAATTTTGTAATTATTATTATTATTATTATCTAGTAATGTTAGTATTGATTGGAATATCACCCCCCACCCAAAAAAGAGAAGATATTCATTGTTTGAGAAATCGTAGCTGTGAAAAACAGCGTTTAAATAAAATGAAGAGTATGAGTTTGAGCTGGCCAATGGGCCAACAGTATAGGATGCTAGACGTAAGAAACATGTGAAAACGTACCTGGTGACCTACATCCTTCCTTACACTACACAATTGGCACATTTTACCACATTCTCTTTACCAATGGATTTGCTTAGCTACTCTCATACAGTGAGTCTGGTGGAATATGAACTTTTGAGCCCTGTCTTCTTTTATAACACATTTAAGCTTGTTAGATTTTAATCGAGTTTACCTAACGTAATCTTTATTCCGCATTCTATTTTTATTTAATTTTAAGGAGAAAATCCAGATCCAATACTTATTGCGCATCCCTATTTAATTTTTCCAGACCCTACCCTTATTCGTAACCCTCAATTTATTTGGAACTCGATCGAGAGTATGTTGATAGGTGTGATAGGAGGAGGGGGGAGGAACTAAGATAAATGCTGAGATGATGTATGGTACAGTATTTACACAACCGTTTCCAATTTTAACAAACCCCGCCCCCAGTTCGTCGAGCCATGGTGTATGTATTTGCTCTCTCTCTCTCTCTCTCTCTCTGTGTGTGTATATATATATATATATATATAAAACCGTGCGTGTGCGTGTACACACCATAGATAGAATGTAATATAGTATGTTGTATATGTTGAAACAAATTGTATTTTATTGTATTGTTTTGTGAAGGGGAAAATCACATAAACAAACCATACTAATCAACATATCCCGAAGTATACCTACCATCAATACACTGGTATGATAATTGTAGATATTTATCCCTATATTGTGGACAGTCATAGTTCGTGTTTTCGAGGTGAACTTGGAATCCTTCGTCAATAAAACACTTCCAGCGACCGGAACACCATCTGTCGACCCAACCTAAAACGTCAGAAAAACAGCCAAGATGACTGCTGCCGATACAGTGGTTGGCTTCCATCCTGCCGTATAAAGCCGACTTAAGCACTATCACATGACCGATGTCACATTCCAGAGTCACGTGATCCAACTGGCATATGTTCAAAAGTCTGTCAGATTCTGAGGGAAATATAAAAAGATGACTATTTTAGACCATTATGTCTTGACTTGTCTGTATCCCGTGCGCGCCGTATAAGTACGTGCGTCACACACACGCACACACACACACACACACACAAGATTTGCATCAGATAAAATAGATACATAGATAGATAAATAGATAGATAAAGTGTGTGTGTGTGTGGTTAATATAAAGTGTATGCTAATATGTATGTATTCGTATGTGAGTGGTTTTTTGTTTGTTTATTTGTTTTAATGTTTGCTTTTTAATTATTGCTGGTTGTTTCTGTCTTCGCATGCAAGTATGTACGCATGTATATGCGTGCATGTACGTGCGTACTCATGTAGATGCGTGCATGTACGTGTGTACGTATGTACGACCGATTACCATGTTGACTGTATTCCAAAGCCTTCGCGATCCAAACTAAACACATCCAGAACCATACAGAAAAACACGCATACAGATCCATGTCCGCTAAAAGTCCAAGTCAGAAGTCGGATAATTTGTCCTTCGATGTTGCTTCTATCACTGCACCGAAACACAGTGTAAACATTAGACTACACACACGCGCGCGCGGAGAGACCGATCATCTATACTTACTAGAGTAACTGCTACAGATATTAAAAATAACAAATAGCACCATAATTAGTCACCATTATAGAATGATGATGCTTATTTTCCAGCTCAGTCGTCGATCTGCCAGCCACAAGATGAGCTCATAGAGGAATAGCTGCCGAAAAGTACCGGAAGTTAGTAATCGACGCCACATCGTGCGCAGTTGATAACAAAATTGTAACCGGGTTAGTGTGTGACACATACACACACATACACACACACACACACACACATATATATATATATATATATATATATATAATTGTGCACAGTTGATAAAAGATTGTAGCCGGGTTAGTTTGATATATATATATATATATATATATATATATATATATTCTAATAAATCCAATAGCTGTGACTCGGTATATGATCGCGATGTATGGCAGTATTTGAACTAACTTTGATGAACTGCCGATCACAGTTTCGCGAAAAAGGGAGTGAAATATTCCTAAAAATTTATAACAGAAAATCAGCCACGTTTTTCACATTTGCATTTAGAACACACAACATCTATATAACAGCTACACAAAAGTTGGTCTGCGATTAGTCATGTTTGTGGCAGTAATATCGTTTGTTTCGCTTATTTGTGGCGTAGCGAATGCCACTGAGAATATAAGAATATAGTTTATGCTACGCTGTGTGTTTGAAGTATGCGTGAAACCAGGCCTTTATTTATTATAACTAAATTACTCTATAATATTACTTCGACAAGCACAGTCATATTAATTACTGTTCATGTTTCATATTTGGTCAATAATTAACCAGTTCGGTCCAGTTATTGTATGATCACCACGGAAACATGACATCATTATTAGGGCCCTACCAGTACCCGGATCCTGACTGAATAAGATAAATGGTCTTGTTTATAATGATATACTCACACGCTGGCAGTGTCGAACCAATCACCGAACCCGGGCTAATCCCGAACGAGCGACTCTCGCTTACTGAAAGATGAAGTGACCAGCCATTGCTACCTTTGTTTACTCAAACTTTTCTAAATAATCTAACATCGACGCATCGAGATAACCACAGATTACAGTACACATCATCTGATATGATAAGATCCATGGCTGACTGGTCTTATAGCTGTCTTTCTTCAACTCGTATTTATTATCAGCAGAACCAATCGCTGCGCTTCTTACTTTCCGCTGGTTGGACATTTTTAAGGCATGCCGCCCGGCCAGCCGCCGAATTATTCTAACTACTCGCCGAGCCAGTGCAGTGGATATTCTTTTCACGGATAATCCCGTAGGTGCTCGTTCCGGAGCGCAGTATCGCTGTTAATGGTCAACCATTACCGGATAATTGGCTTAATGAGACTTCTATCAGTGGTTATTTTGACCCGTGATACTTTGCTCATTCGTTGGTTGACATCATTTAAACCAATCATACGCCATTTTTTTCCGGGCTATTTCGCTAGCATCCATCAAGCGAAGAAGATAAATTACATCCAATTCAGCCGGTTAACGCCATAAAGCCCAGCTAGGTGACGGTATAATGTGGGCGACAGGAAGTAGTGTGGGAAAACTAAGCTAATTTTAAAAATAAATTACACAGACTATTTACTGATTCTGTTAAAATTTGAAAAAAGAAAACGCGATTTATTTTCCTTGTATTTTCAGAAATCTCGACTCATATTTTCGGGTCTCTATACATATATATGTTTTAGAACTTTCGGCAACATCGTACGTATAGTTCAAATATGGGATTTTAATTTTAAATTAATCTTCTGTAAGGTTTAATTGTTGAGTATCCGGGGCCGGTGACACCTTACCTTCTGTAAGGTGATTACATGGCCAGGTTGATTGATGTTTTACGGCCACTGTTGTCCAGAAGCTAGGCTAAATGGGTCGAGCGACCTCCAAAGGTAATGAAGCGAAATCAAAGATGAAACACCCTTCAGGTATGCCCACGCCGAAATTCGAACTCAGTTGGTAGTGATCTGTGGTCCAACGCGCTACCAATTAGATCACGGAGGCGTCCTTATAAGGCCAGGAGGAATCGAGCTAGAAAACAATTCTGCTGGAAAGGTGCTTCTTAGAAATGGGATCATATAAATCCTATATTAAATGAAAAACAAGTCATTGCGCTTGGTTCTTATGAACATTAAAGTAACTATTTTAAATAATGGTTTTTATCAATTGATCTTAGTAAAGCTACGGAGTAAGTTCTATCTCCCCCACGCTATCTTTACATAATATATGTCTTTTTGTTCTGCTTCTTCTTCTGTGTATTCTATTTGGTGCATCTTAGGACCTAAATAAGATAACGCTCGACAATGATATAGCACAAGGCTTAATAACAATAATGTATCGTTAACAAAGCGCCATTACTAGCAGGAGCCATTCAAAGGCGCTGTACAATGATGTCCCAAATTAGATGTCCGTAAAACTCCTATAAGAGATTTAAAAGATAATTATTATTTATCCGTGAAAGCGACCTTGAACGGGTTTGTTCTTATTAGCTTAGGATCCACCATCATAACGCTTCGTCCATTGTTCTTCGTAGCATTAAATTACGTACATGCATGTGTGTCTATGTTCGTGCACGAAGAGATCAACCCAACAAAATATAGTTATTCTAATCATAACGTAATGGATACAGTAGATAAGAAGAAACGTCTGATAAAATATTAATATTATTTATTGATCAAAAAGATAAATGATTAGTTTAAGGAATACAGCTCCTTGTCTAATCCGTCTAATATTACTTTTATCATAATTGCACGCAATATGGCTGAATATATATGTATACGTATGGAATATATATATATATATATATATATATATATATAGCGATGACAGAAAAATCATGATTTAAGGTGAAAATATATATTCTGGAAGTATACCCAGTAGTTCATTCTACTGTTATATCAGTCCTATTCTAAAATAACGCAAATGTATATGTGTGTGTGGGGGGGGGGAGAGAGAGAAAGAGATGAATACTATTTTATAGATTTATTTCACTCCAATGACAAACAAACGTAAAACACACTAAAATATTAATTTGCGGATATTTAATTACATAATTCTTTAACTGTTTTTTTCTTCACATTTTTATCCATTAACATTATAACAATTGGGCCATGTTTTACATCCGTATTTGATCAAATTAGCAATTATCCGTAATAAAGTCCCGGATATACCTATTGACAATATCCGGTTCTTGTTGCTGTACCCAATGACTGGCGCTATCTATATAACGTACCGTACACTGACCACGTACATATTTCTTGGACGGGTCAATCATCTCTTTTCGAGGTAGCAGTCCTTTGTCCCCCAAATAATTAATGTTGACGCTTCTACGATATTAATGTCTAAATGTGGAGATTTGTAGCTAAATGCAACACGGTAATAATTAATGGGGCCTCGTAAGTAAGCTGAAAACGGATTATGAGTGTGTGTATGCGTGTGTGTGTGTGTGTGTGTGTGTGTGTTACGATAATATATACATAACAGCGTTACATTTAGAAACCATGACGGATTAGCTGACATACAATGAGGAAAAATATATTGAAGACGATTTGAAGTCAGCCATGCTTTAGATGTGATCCAGGTTTGTATAAGCAAACTGATACTTGGCGTTTCCTGTCACTTGCTTAAGCAAAACTAAAAGTATTTACCGTCTAAGTATGATGTTTAAAAGGCCGTTAGAGAAGCGCGTATATCTTAAAGGTGACGGGATTTCGAACTAAATATAACGTAACAAACAATTATTTTATTCCCTATCAGATGCAAAACAATTATAACCACCAGCTATCATATATCCATTAAAATGATACCCAAGTCCTTCATTTTCGAACTTTCACTAGCCATCGTTAGGGGTTAGTGTCTGACGTCATCTTTGCCAAACATCACGTGGTGCCACAGCTTGTCAACGAAGGTTTTGACATTCTCAGCGATATCAAGCCCTACAGCTTTGAACCACTAGCAAAAGAATGTCACATACAGTATTAATTGTGAGGGATTAGCTGCAACAAATGCATACGTGTACCCAGAGCAGCCACCTGTACCGCCGATACCCGGCCCCGGTCCACAACAAGACTTGGATTGGTGTCTATTTGTTCGTGTTGGTATAAGTTTAATTGATAAGTCAACACACTGGGCCTGAATGCGAGTATTTCCCTCCTCCTATCGCATAACTGTATTTAAAATAAAGCGGTATTTGTCTGTACACGGGAGCCCGATAGATGCATGAGGCTCTCCCATATGTGGCCTATACTAGTCTATACAGAGATGTGTCGCCCTCGTCGTGTCGTTTTAGCCATTTTATTTGGTAATTTCCGGGGTGTTATTGTTTCGGGCCGGGTTTTGACGGCACTTACACGTCGAATATAATCATTGGTATTTGATGTATGTTTTTTGCACAACTGTATGCGTCACAATACACCATGTTATATGTTCAATAAAGACGACATGGAACACGTAACACAGGTTAAACTAGGCCAAGTGGAGTATTTTGGGTCTTTGTTTGGGAAAGATGACGTCACATTCCGAAGTTTTCCGAAGATTCTCGATTAAAGTTTCGGCTAGCAAAGATGCTAGCAAAGCAAGTTTTAAAACCACTGTAACTTTTTTCCAGACATACAGACATACAGATAAACAGACAGACAATCAGAGAGACCGACACACACACACACACACACACACACATACATATATATATATATATATATATATATTATAGAAAAACAGATAGATAGATAGATAGATAGTGTTTTCACACACACACGCACGCACACAACACACACACACACAACACACACACACACACACACATGCTATATCTCGACATTCACTGTTACAAATCTTACCAAACGTTCTAAACGTATACTTGTAAGCTTCTAAATCATCTTTGGTAAACAATTCAGGTTACTCGGTCATAAATTGTCGAAAAGCGGCGCTGAGCAAATCTAAAGCTCTTACACTAAGGAACCACTCCGGTAACCATGCCAATCGAAACATGAAGATGTACCTGATCAGAAGTGATAAGATATGTTATTACCTAGGCTCAGACTTTGTTTTCATTGAAGTAATGATGTCGCCCGATTTGCTGAAGCCCCACCTGTACACCAAGTGGTTCTCTCGGCGAGGGGTGGATGAGAATTTATGGAGGGGGGGGGGATTTTCAAACATTCGTAGCCCTAGGGAGTCTCTGGACGACTATAAAACTGTTCTGTGTGAATTATTTTAATATCAAAGCTTGTTTATATCATAACTAAACGAATTGACGGGTTTTGTGACCTAGACATTGTGTTATATGTTTATGATGACAAAATGATCAATCGAACCCGATTATGTGTGTTTTCCAACACAACTGACTCTGTATGCGCGTTCGCACGTGCACACTGTGTATCCAGTTTAAACAGAATAAAAAATGACTTACCAAGACGGATGTACGCCCGCATGGCAAACGGATTTGGCATGTTACAGCAAATTAACTTCCGAACCATTTCTGGATGTTTGGCCGCAAATGTCCAAGCCACTGCGCCACCGAAGTCATGTCCCACTAGATAGCATCTGTCATATCCTGAAGAATTCTATGATAAGTATACATTTATTTAGATATATCTCGATAATCGTAAACGGACAACCTGAATCGGTGATAAAGCAGGATAGAAAATGGTGTACCATATTTCTCACCTAGGCTGATGATACAGAAATATTATTGTTAAATTTTATTTTCAAATTATAACTAGATAAGACAAAAAAGTAATTTTCCAATGCAGTTGTCATATTCAAACAACCATTTGTATGTGTGTTTATTACTGTCAATAGACCGATCCAGGCGAAATGCGTTGCATCGGTTACCAACTTCGGTCTCGGGTTAGAAACAGCTGTGACGCCTACTGTTAATATGGGATAGCAACTTTTCACTAATGGTTAATCTTTCAGCAAATTATTTCATGTTATACGGAGACTGAGACTAGCATTTCTGCTGAACGGTTATGTCTTTCCAAATGATTGAACACAATAGTTATCAGGATATAACCCAATGATTGAGCGGACCGATTTTTCCAGATGAATGAGACAACTAAGCCTTAGTTATTCATGCAGACTTGTAGGGGATTAGTTAGTATGGGTTTCAATGGATTAAATAAATGATTTTAAAATTAAACTTTTAGCTGAATGTAAATTGATTTTAATAAAGACCTATTTAATGGAGTGTTTTGGAAATATTATTTTTACTTGTACCTGGGAACCAATCATATACGTATCACCTGTATATTATTAAATAAAAATTGTTACTACATTAGAGTATTAACAACCTTGACATTTACATGTAGTAAGCATTGAACGTATGGCTGATTCAGAAGAAGAAAAAACAGTTCACTTTCAATACAAGATATCATGCATACATACCAATGTTACAGTAATAGGAATCACACATTGAATTATAATCTATCTGATCATTGATTTGAACAAGACGTGCCGGACCATGACAGTCATGCAAATCGCGCTGAACGTTACTTAGTTTAGCGGCATATATCTATTGGATGAAGTCTATGCCATTCTTATTAAGTGCAAAACTATGATCTGGAGATCCCATACCCTTAATGGACTATTATAAATAAAATCCAAATATAGCTGGTAAATTGACTTGCCACTAGCTAATTGAAGAAAATTAGATCAATATGAAGTTGAAAATGAACTTGTGTATGATGTTAGTAAGTCAATTTATAATTGAAATTTGAATAGGAAAGCCACTAAATTTAAACGGCACTAATAATTCAATCTAAGAAGCCCACTTTTAATTGGAATATAAATAAGGAAGCCCATCTTATTATGATGGCTGTGCTCAATAGGCGACACCCAGGGGTCTCTTCCTCAAACTTCAACAATCAGGATTGCAAATCATGTTTGCAATTTTATCATATATAACTGAATTCATTATGTGCCCAATAGGCTTAGTGAGCTCCGGTGGACTAGCGGTTAAGCATCCGGCACTTGGTGTCTAGGGTCACAGGTTCGAACCCAGCAAGAGTTCGAAACCTTTCTAGAGATTACTTCCTCAGCTCACAACATCGTGGGTGGCTGACCACGTTAAATGGCGCTGCCGTCTCCACTGAATTATTAAAAATAAAGGGGGACGTTAAAACCCCCCGAGGACGTAAAACCCTCTGGCAGTAACCACCCTCAGGGTATTTTGGCTCCATCTTTCCGTAATGCCCCCCTGCGAGTGGTGGGGGAGGATTTTTCTCAACATAGAGGCTGTGCCGAATAAGCGACAGCCTGGAGATTCTCCCCGAACAACAAAACAAAAGCCCAATAAGCGACAGGCAGGAGTCTCTAGCCCAAACTTCAACAAGGACAAGCTCATCATTACTTCTTTGACTGCTGTAAACGATACATTGTAATATTGCTCACGTTACAAATATGAAGCTTACAAATCTACTGCATAAATCGAGCAGATGGGGCTGAAATCTAACAATAAGGGTGGTCGCAAACTGTTATATGAAGTCTATATGTACACCAAGAAAGCTTCAAATAAAACAACTATACGATGGGAATGTTGTCGGAGATCTTCCAAGCAATGCAAAAGGTCACTAACCACAGACACCGAGACGGCGAGAGTGATAGGGAGTTCGGCTCACAGTCATGATGGTAGCAAAGTAACTGTGGCTGCTATAAAGGTTCCGCCAATACTCAAGGACAAAGCGAGTAGTAGTCGCAGGACTCCAGCTCAACTTTTTGCTGATCACACAGCCAATGTCACCGTAGAAGTCCGAGGTGCCATTGGTCGAAGTGATTCCGTCAAACGTTCAGTGCGCCGTAGGAAGGCCACAGCATTTCCAGCTGATCCACAAAGCCTTTCTAATATAGATATCCACGATGGATGGACATTGACCGGTGTTGGCAAACCTTTTCTGATCCATGACGGTAGTACCGATTTGACTATTTCAATTCAACATGTGTATCCGAAACCTGTCGCCAGATCCGTCAGGCAGCGGGACGAGATGGAGTCATCCCCGCCATGCGAATGCGGAGAATTCTTCCGCTGTTTTCTCCCGAGCTATGGAATGTTCACGTGACAACTATGCATGGTGGACCCAAAACTAACAACATTTGCGAGTCCTGGGACAATGGCTTCCGGTCTTAAGACAGCATTCGTAAGGATCTGAACAACGTAGAAACTGATGTCACGTTAGAATCCCGTGGGTACCCCCCCCCCCAAAAAAATAAAGCGACAGCGGCGATATATTAAGTCCCTGTAGTCTAACCCACTGAATCAGCACTAAAAGGTCTTGCACACTGTATTAAATGGGTATAAATAAATTATGATGTATTATTTGTATTATGTGTAAATATTTGTTATTAGTAATTAAATATTTACATATAACTTCATGTGCTCATTAATTCCTATGTTCAGGATTTTTTGTCCGCAGGGTGTTTTATTCAGGGTGTTTTGTCATTAGGTGGCCCAGCAAAACAATTGATGGGATCCTAGTCCCTACAGAATCCTTACACCTCAGCCTAGTTAGCCTTATGGATAATACGGCCCTATGCATGGCACTTCTATGATACAGTGATTACAGTATTGCGCTACAAACATCCAGGTCATGGTACGAATCGATTTAAGATAAATGTATTTCTTGACTATTTCTCTTTGGTTCGGTATCTTCTGAGTGTAGCCACCGCCGAAGGTAAATAATACACTCTCTCACTTCAACATATAAAGACATTCTAGGGCTTATATTAGATAATACCCTAGGAATGGAGAAGCAGGTGAATTCTATATGTAAGTCCTGTTATTATCAAATAAGAAATATAGGACTTATTCGTAATACATAAATGATGAGACATGCAAGACTTGAGTCCAAGCCCTTGTTATTTTTCGACTTGACTATCGCAATGCAGTGTTATATAATATCCCACTCTTTCTGACAAATCGCCTCCGCTGAGTGCAGAACTGTGCTGCAAGTTTGGTGACACACATTCGCAAAGGGGAACATATAACACCAATTTTGTTCCAGCTGCACTGGATTCCTGTGCGTTTCAGATCACTGTTTCATACATTCAAAGTATATACCAGTGATAATGCCCCGATCTGAGTTCTATTCACTTTTGAGGGCACCAAGAAGCCATACAGCAATGTATGGAGAGGGATCCTTCGAGCATCACCACATTAAACTCGCAGCAAGTAAAGACATATTTTGTAAGGTTCTTAAAACCTATTTATTTAAATTGTCGTATTTATAATATTAAACCGGTTTATTATGTATGAAATGTATTTGATCTATATGAGCTCAGAATATGTTTTAATTGTATTTTAAATGTTAATCGTATTAGAGCACTTTCGGTTGAATAAGGCGCTATATAAAATACTATTATTATTATATATATATTATTATAGCTGTTCTCTTTTGTCGGAATTGGCCTATCTCTAATTCACAGTATCGCTCAAATCAGTTCTTAACACTCTAATAATCTTCATCATTTATTGTATCTAATTCTTTAACATTAATACGGGCACCTCCGTGGTCTAGCGGTAGCGTGCTGGACCACAGATCACTACCACCCGTGTTCGAATCCCGGCGTGGGCATATCTGAAGGTTCTTTCGTCTTTGACTTCGCTTCATTACCTTTGGAGGTCGCTCGGCCCATTTAGCCTGCCTTGTGCACAAAAGTGGCCTTAAAACACCAATCATCATCAATCATCATCACCATCCCGCACTGAAACTTTTTCTTCGGGTCACGGATTGGGTTTGGGTTTAAGTCTTGTGGGTTGGGTATTGGTTGCTTGAAAAAATATGGATTTTTTTAAAATAAATCCATCCGCCTCCCCTTATTCAGCCAACGCCAATGCTTACCCAAATACGAATACCATATATTGCCACATAACTACCCCCGCTATTACCACCACACACTGACCGTGAAATGTTTCTGATAATCTGTGAATTGATTGACAAGCTGTCACGATCATTAGGTGGCGATCATGATGGTGTTGATAGTATACGATCATCGATAGTTATATATATTATATATATATATATATATATACATATGAACTCAACCCTCACAGAGGTTTGTAGGTTTTGTTGTTCGGGGAGGATCCCCAGGCTGTCGCTTAATCAGCGCAGCCTCTATGTTGGAGTGGTTGAGAAATCTCCTCCCCCACCACTCACAGGGAGCAGTACGGAAAGATGGAGCAGAAATACCCTGAGGGTGGTCACTGCCAGAGTGTTTTACGTCCTCAGGGTTTTTTTAACGTCCCCCTTTATTTTAAATAATTCAGTGGAGACGGCAGCGCCATTTAACGTGGTCAGCCACCCACGATGTAATGAGCCGAGAAATTAATCACTGGAAAAGGTTCGACCTCTTACATGGTTCGAACCTGCGACCGTTGGCACCAAGTGCCGGGTGCTTAACCGCTAGGCCACCGAGCTCATAGAAATGGCCCAGTATGTATTTAAATAGGTAACAATCCATCTCCAATTTGAACAGTTCAAAAGGAACCTGTTATAAAAGCAGTAGGTAGTTACAGAGAGGTGTTGTGTTAGTATAGCTGTTAATTAGTAAGTAGTTTGACTGCTGATACATATTTACATGTACTCCTAACCATTGTGTTCAAGTGCTATCGAGCAACACATATCTTGTTATATAAGATACGAGAAAAAATATGCCAGTCAGACTGCCTTCTTTCAGTGCTGATACATGCTGCGGGATATTTGTTACTATTGGATATTAGTAGATATTGTGTTTTATTGAAGACATGTATTGTATTCTGACTCATGGGAGGTACTCTTTATGTTTTTTTAATAGACGTGATTTTATTTCAACTGTTGCTACTGATAACCATGGCTGCTGCCAAACTTAGGGCTAGCTCGGTTACATCAAGTCCTGCTAGTGAATGAAACTTCAGCCTGGCTGACCATGTCGTATCTGCTAGGAGATACACTTTGAAATCATCTAGTGTACTTAACATCCTATCCATAAATAGTGATATTCATCATACTAAATAATCACTATAGAATACTCCGGTGTTTTAATATAAAGATGTGAATAAGTTACAATTGGTCTGTGGGTTGCTGAGTTTTTTTTAAAGCAAGATAACAAAATATATATATAATTTGTTTCATTGATACCATTCGTTTTTAATTAAATAGGCCTACTAGTTCTTGTAATCATGTAGACAAAGGTATGAGTAAGCTTTCATAAATGACTTAATCACAGTAATCCCTGAAGCCAATTTTCATGGAAGCGATGACAACGGATACTAATTGGGACCGTATATTTATGATCAGCTTAATCAGAGTAAACGCACTCACAGTTTGTTGCTTTAATATAAGTTTATTATGTTTACTATACAAGTGGCGAAATCGGTGGCGAATGTGCCTAACCATAAGTGGCGAATAGGCCATGAAAACTAGTAACTTTTAGGTGGCGAAAAGCCGTCGGTGGCGAGCGTTCCCGTTCCCATAAGAAATAGACAGAACCTCGAGGACAAACTCTATGACGACCACAGCGATAATTTGAACTTTACTGAAACATTAACAAACACCGAATTAGTCAGTATAGATCTAATTACAGCTTACTTGCAAACGAAAACCTTGCTGTTGAATCGTGAGCTATTGCACTCGAGTTTACAACATGGCTGCGGTAGAATACGTTACTATTGGAAGATTGGTTCCAGCAATCGCTGTTTCTATGTTTTGGGGGGTTGTCGTGCTGTTTGCTATGACCTGGAAAATAGTGAAGTTAGGACCAAGGCAGTATTTTGGGATAAAGAAGCGGGACAAACTTCCCGAAGTACTAAATGACGACAAACTAGGCACTCATCACTACGCCAGAATGAAGGTGTGATCAGTGATTTGTTTAATTAATAACAATATTAATTTTAGCTAATATTCTAATAATATTAATTACGATACAATCTGCAATAATAATAATAATATCCATAAGTTAAATACTGTTGTATAAAAATTTAATAAAAATTCCAATCATTATATTAATATAGGGTATAGTAATAGTAGGGTAGATCTATATAATAAAATGTATGCTGTCTAACCATTCAATGATTTATTGGTTTGGTATTAAACAGTTAATCTATGTAGTTATACTGCTTGTAATTTCTTTGGTAGAGAATTCGACTCCATTATGTGGCAAGGGGACCTGATGATAAGCCATTGATGCTCTTCCTTCATGGCTTCCCTGAGTTCTGGTACTCATGGCGGTTCCAGCTGAAAGAATTTAGCAAGGAATTCAGGTTAATGAATAAAAGACTTCTTGTTAAGTTATCTTGTTGGGTACAGTGATGTCTAATAGTTATGCCTGACTCTAAGGCTCAGTTATAAATTAGGAATGGTTGGGTGATTTCAGGCCATATTACAAGTAATTGTTATGTAACATGCACTAATGTTCCTGTCAGGGTTGGCAAGTTTATGACACAATTTCAAAAAGCATGGACTTATCCAGGGTTTATGGTGTCATGTCATAAACAGGTTTATGACATGATAGCATCATAAACTATCAAAAATCATTTTTTATATAAATATTGGCATAGCCAATAAACTTGTGACATATTTTATCCAAGATATAGTAGTTTTTAGAATGGCTTAAATTATTAGTATAATATTGTAACATTAAAAGTAAAATTATCATACAATAAGTTAGGGCCTGATTATTAGACTGTGGTAAATCCAGAATTGGAATTGATGGTCAATTTCAGAATTGGATTGGATTATTTAAATAAAGTGGAATTGAGAAATTTGGAATTGGAACTGAAGTTTCATTCAAAAAAATTAAATCCACAAATTAATTTACTATTTTTACAACATTAATACTTACATGTGGTGTTAGCATTGATGATTGACATATCAAATGGACTGATTCAATTATAAAGGTATTTAAGACACTGTCATGTCATAAATAATATATATATATATGTGTGTAGGAAATGTGATCGGTAAGACTTGCTAATGATGGTGTTATCCGTGTAGACTTTGTCATTACTGGTAAGAAATCATGTAAAAATGCTCAGAAGATTTTGAGAATGTATCAATGCCTGCTTTGGACAAAATATTTACTGTGTAAAAAATGCAACCTAGTCACCATGATCTTTCCGAAACACATGTCCCAGCCACCTCAAACAATTACTCTTAACAACTTAAGTCACCAGTTCACTCCCCATTTGTTATCTGTGCATTGTGAAATAAATTACAACCTGTTGTTTTATAAAAGAAATATAAAATTAAAAAACATCACAATTATTTAAAATAATCAACATTCATTACTTTAGGGTGACCATCTTTGTTCAAACCTAGATCATGCTATTTTTTTTAAGCGACATACCTGTCAAAGCTTTCTGAGTGAACTATTTAACATATTCAACTTATACCACAACATTTATATTCATACTGGCAGACTCCTTTTCAATTAGCGTGAATAATCTCACTCACTTTTATCACTTACTTTGATAACTCACCTGCCAGGGATCTTTTATGAATGACTTAACAGCTGATTGCACACGAGAGTAATTTATTGCAATTAATTTGGTTGCATTCTTTCAAGATCTGAAATTGATCAAGGACAATCCTTAGTGTTCGTTCTTGTTGTGGACAGCATTAGCTCAGAAGCATTTTGAAAAATGTATCAGTGCACCAACAATTTATCAGAGATTGGATTATTAGCATGTTATGGTCAGGATTTGTTGCAGTGAAAAGTTATTCATTTAACAGAAGCATTTATAATTGGGGAAAATTTGTTTTAATTTCAATTGGTGAAATATATTATTAATTATGGATGTCTGTTAATGAGTTTTCTTTGTTATTTTAAAATGTGAATTTTAAATTAGTTGCCTTTCTTACATTATAATTCTGTGCACACTGACATACGTGTATTTTTTCTAGTGTCCCTAGCATAGTCAACTCCTCATATTAGAAGACTGTGTGTGTGTGTGTGTATATATATATATATATATATATTCATATCTGTAATATCCTTACAGGACTGTTGCAGTAGATATGAGAGGCTGTGGTGAATCTGAGAAGCCACCATATATCAGTGACTACCACATGTCAAAGCTGACAGATGACATCAAAGAGTTCGTTGAGTACTTAGGTATGATTCGTTAATGTTTGTTCACCATGGTTACAGATCTCATGGGACAGTTCCATATCAAATAGCATGGCTTTAGTTGTATCTCTTTGATATTAATTTTGTCCTTTAACAAAATGTTTCAGGCTTAGCCATAAATATTTATTGGGGACCAAAGCCAAGGTGAGACCAAGCAGTCACTCACTTACCCTTAACAAAGTATCATATTTTGTTCAAGCACAGAGAGGACAGCCAACTATTGTATAAAGTTTTATTGTGTCATAGATTGGGGGAGAATGATCATAGACTGCAACAAAAGATGTTAAACTAACAGTAATGGTTGATCTGCCTTCATCACACCTCCATGGTGTAACTAATAGCTCATTGGACCACAGATCTCTACCACCTGAGATCGAATCTCGACGTGGGCATATCCAAGGGGTGTTTCATCTTTGACTTCGCTTCATTACCATTGGAGGTTGATTCAGCCCATTTAGCCTACCATTTGCACAAAAGTGGACGTAAAACATCAATCATCATCATCAGATCATATTAAATGAGGGTTAATTATTTTAAGGTTAAAGCAATGATAAATATAATAAACTATTTATCAGTAATTATATCAGTAATCAGTAGCATATAGATGGTACAGTGATTAGAGCACTGTCCTACAAATCTCCTTGTTCTGGGTTCATATCTGGCTCCTACCAGTGTTTGTGGGATTTATTTCCTTAAAGGGACAGTTTACCTTCATTTCAAATTTTCAGAACTAATACAGCTATGTTTACAGCTACCATAAATAATGTCAAAATATGAAAACAAATGCCCACATATTAAATAATCAGTTCCAAAGTGTTGATTAATCAACTATTAATAGCCTGTGCCCACCGCCATTTTGAAACTATACACAGACCGGGAGCTCCTGAATGCTGACGTCAGTTGAACCAAGCAATTTGAATGGAAGTCTGTATAGCCCAAAATGCTTGTAAGAAAGTGTTAGCCAAGAATAATTCCAGAACATGACATAGCAATCTCACTAAATTTACATCATTGCTAACATTCAGCCAAATCAGTTTGAACCAAGAGAACCATTACGAGATGAAGGTAATTCAAATCTGGCATCCGGTGCAGCCATAATGGCAGCCCTTCAGTAATTTGGATTATATCCTCAACAATAGTTCGTGATTGTTATTTTGAAATTTTTGCTAACTGTTATAACTTTATAAGCATTACAAATTTAAGAAATATTATCTGAGGGTGAACTGTCCCTTTAAGGAGTTGCTCCACTCCTCACCTGTATGTCCCAGTTATGGCAATTGTGGATGCTAATTAACTCGCCACCAGCGACAACAACAGCATTCTTAAAATACTTAATCCTTCATAATACAATTCCACTGCTCAATTTATTTACTTGTATGATATGTTTATGTTCATTATAGACTCGGTCTATTAGTTCATTCATCTAAAATCTTAACATAATCATTGCATCTGTATGACCAGAAGAAATGCTTTCAACATCAACTAGTAATGCAAAATTTAGTTCTTCATCACATATCCACATATAACTTTCATACTGTGTGAATTACTGTACACAGAGAAAGATTGTCTACCACATATACTCGTGTACAAGTTGACCCAGCAGATAAGTCGACATCAATTTACTTTGAAGCAATTTGCAACAATACACCACCCAAACAAATTAGCAACTGAAAGTGGTCATATACAAATTTGAACTTTTGTCGAACTTCCAATCCCGCCACTTTGCTTATATCAATAACCTTTACAACATTGAATTGGGTCACAAACCAACTGATCAATGCCTTATTAGAAACATTAAACATCAAGGGACCAGTAGAAAAGTAATTCTTATTGATTGCTTGTATTGCGTATACTAAGATAATACCATTGGAGTGTAAGGTGGTCGAACCTCCCCACTTCTCCCCTAAATTAATTGAGTATATTTTAGGTTAGTAGCTCCTGAGGAAAACTCTGCGTGCTAAAATCTTTTTATTTTTAAATTTGTCATGAATGTGTTTAATGTTATGTTAAGCAGTGGATGCATCTTCCTTTTCAGCATTCTGTATGTGTTTGATTTTGTTAAAATGATATATTTTGAATGTCGAAATAAACAATTTGAAGAGAAAAAGTTAGCCTGGAAAATAATAATAAAAAGAATAAAAGTCTATTTTATTTCCCGGCAGCGCATATACACATTTACGTGTGTATTTAAATTCTCAAATTATTTCTTTCCATAGGATATAGTAAATGCATTTTAGTCTCTCATGATTGGGGCGGTGTTGTTGGTTGGATGTTCGCTGCTAAATATCCTGACATGGTGGAGAAGTTTGTAGCCTGTAACAGTCCAAATCCGATCGCCCTTCTAAAACACATCCGTACCAGTTGGAAACAGTTCCGTATGGTGTGGTAAGTTATAATATTCTTCATATCAATCATACATCTGTATCTTAATGTAAGTTAACATTGTGTCCACTTTTAGGGATATTGTTCTGTTTATTGTAAGAGTATGACTTCAAATGAATTAGCAAATATTTGATCCTTGTTTTTTTCTTTCTTATTAAATAAGACTTTGTCATGCATATTGCATTTGGATGTATTGTTATTTATGTCAATTGTGTATTGTAAGTTTATTATTTAAATGTAGCAGGAACCTTAATTTCATATTTGTATGGGATATCTTAAATCTACCACATCTCAGCTGATGTAATAAGTAGATTTTTCAGATAACAGACAGATTAGGGAAATTTAATAAAGATGTTGACATAAATTTCATTTTAACATATTTTAACAACAATTTGATTGATAATTAATTTAATTAGCTCAAAGTACGTATTTGTTTCTGTAATTAATCCAATCGTTTATTGGTGGGTGCTGTACTGGTTTTGGTTATCTTGAACTTTTGTAAATGTCTCAGAATTTTCTGCTGGATTAAAGATGTGTAGAATGATAGACATGCTTAAGTATCTGGTAAGACAGTGGCCTAATGAGGTACACTCAGGTAGAGGCTTGAAAATTGTAATAGTACTAACCTTGTTGCACTTTAATATTTCAGAATCACACACACAGTTAAAATATTTCACAAATATTTACATGAGAGTGTGCATATGTGCATGCATATGTGTGTAAAAGAAAGAAAGAATATTTGCCAGTTGATTTCAAGTTTGTCTTTAAGAAGCTACAATAGTGTACAACATACTATTTTTTTCTTGAACTCCAGGTACATGTTCTTCTTCCAAATTCCGTGGTTGCCTGAGATATTTGTAGGCAGTCAAGACTTGGCTCTTTTATCTGACGTTTTCACTTCGCTGAGACAGAAAGGCTCACACGTGTTTGGCGAAGATGACTTGGAAGCCTACAAGTACAATTTCAAGAATTTTGGTCAGTTGATGTACAGTTGATGTATATTATATAATAAGAATGCATATCCTATCATAATGTCATCCTGTGAAAAAAACATTTTCATGCAAAAATGTGTCCAAGAAAGTTGCTTGTTTTTAGCTGGAATATTCCCACCAAAAGTATTCAGCACCAAGTAACAGATGTATTACTGATGGCATGCCTATTAGATTCTTTGCATTTATTTGTTGTTATCATACAAACTTAAGTTGGTCTTCAGATGGCCAGATGTTAATGATCCCATGTAACAATTTAATTATAAAAAATGTGGGGTTTGGGAGTTTTTATGTGACCCTGGTGGAGTCCACAAACTGTTCTCAAATGAAAACCTTTATCAAGCACCAATCAACACTGCCAGCCAAGACAAGGAAATGTTATTGCAGATTTGACGGCAACGTTACTTATAAAGGATTGCATGTAACACATATAGGATTACGTATAACATATATAGGATTGCCTTGTTGCTATTTCGGCAGGGCAATATTTTTATTTCACAATGTTTCATTGTCAGCAAGTGGTATAAAATGATGCCTCAAAATCACTTATGTTTCTGCAACATGGCACATTTCTGCAACAATGTATTTTAAGCTTAAGATTCCATATACCCAGGATGCAGATACGGCAAAAATGGAAAAGCATGTGAATGGACGAGAATGCTTCTATATGTCTGGTTGCAGTATATGATTTCAGTGGAATAGCGTGGTTTTGATCACTGTATGTGGTAGCCAAATTAGGCACCCTCTTAACATAACAGACCTTCGAAAGCAGCAAACACACGTACATTGTACACAAAATATTTACCGACGGGGCAGCAGGACTACAAATGGCATCAACTTTAAAATTAATCCATTTAGGAAAACAACCATTTCCCCCAATCTCAATATCACAGGAAAATAATAAAATTATAGTATTGGCACCCAGACCCCAAAGTGGTCACCCTGTGTGGGCTGCACACCCCATGCTACGCCACTGTATGGTTTGTCCTGCGGATGCGTATAAAAACCGATGGGGGAATCCAAAATATGACGTCAAGGGCAAGTGTTTCCAGAACAGTTTGTCGGGATTTTAGATTCTCTGGTCAAAGTGAAGAAATGTTGGAATTTCTCCCCCTCCAACTGTAGTTCCTTGACTAGATTATGGTATGCTGCTTGTTGAAATTGGTTCCTGTTTGGGTCATGCACCCACCAGCGGTAGTTTCTTTGCTTATTACGTTTTTAGTTGCACAAATATATATGCTGTAGCAATCAGTAGCAGGGTGCCTCCATGGTCTAACAGTGTTGGATCACTGATCACTACCACCCATGTTCCAATCTCGGTTTGTGGATATCTGAAGGGTGTTTCATCTTTGACTTTCCCATTTAGCCTACCTTGTGCACAAAAGCGGCCGTAAAACATCGATCTTCATCATATTTCAGTATTCAAACTGGGTGATTCTGGAATCCTTGAAATGAATTATATGATTTATTTTTAAACAGTATACATTGTTAGAATAGTCATAGATGGATTGATACATAGTTAAATTTATTATACACTATCTAGGTGTGTCACATAACCAATAAGGCCGTCTTCCTGTGACAACCTTAAGAAAAACATTAAATAACATTATTACAGAAGTTAATCAATATACTTGTGAGAGACGACCTGGGGACAAGGGAGACTGGGCATGTATAATAGCATGTAGTTTGTAACCAGATCTCGGACCATAAATTAAAACAGGAACAGTGTCTATACTGTCTATACTTGTGCTCACATGGACAGAGCATGAGAGATTTAATGTTATCTACTGATAACATTAATCTGGTTATCAGATATACAGCATAACAAGGGATTACAGTAGATAAATGGTGATCCTTGTATCAGCAATGTTGTAAAGTTTCAAGTGGTAGTAGGCAACAGTTTTAGAACCAGTTTCAGAATATGAATTGGTATAGAACTTCAAGGGGATATTTGAAAAGATCATTAGATGATAAAGATCTGGCTTTTGTTTCAATTAATTGTCAGCTACCTAATCTAAAACGACTTTAAATGGTTAGTTTTCTTTTTCAAATAACACTTATACTAATAATAATCATTAGGAATTATTTTAATAATTAATACCATATGCATATTTCTGAAGCCTTGTGGAGTTTGTGCTATGTTCATTGATGACTCATAAACCATTAGGAGTTACTGTCAACATCAAAGGTTTTACTAAAAAGCCGTAAAAAGGAAGATGGTCAACAAACTGTCATTGATACCTATATCCACTTGCGGTTATTGACTGATATTTTATTTGAGGTTATTCGCCATTCACTCTTAATACGTACATGGACCGTATGTGAAACGAATCTTTAGATCGATGCATATTGCTAAGATAATCGGGGAGAGTGAAGTTAGTAGTAGACAGGTTTACATATTGATTAATAAGTCAATTTGAAATTTAATTATATCAGTGATGAGTGGCTCCCTGTTTGTGAATGGTTTCACTTTAAATTGAAATATAAATTTGACGGAAGAGTTTAGGTTATAAAATTTCACATCCCTGTAGACCTGATTTGTTGTATTACTGCTGAACCCTTACTTGCTTGTTTACTCCGTATACCACACCACCCACCTCACTTATTCACAGCCATAAATTAGACCATCATTTATATGCAGATGACACCCAAGTATACATATCTTTATCTACAGCAGACACTGACCTTTCCATTAAACAACTTGGTGACTGTGTCAGTGATATCTCTAGCTGGATGACAAACAATAAACTTAGGCTCAATGCCAACAAAACAGATTTCATCATTATAGGTGCATCCAGACAACGCAGGAAACGTACTCATTTCTTCCCTAGGAACCTCCTTAGTCATAGCATCACACCATCAGACACTGTACGTAATCTTGGTGTTACATCTAATAGTGGAAATTTCAGAAAACATGTTTCTCTCACATGTCACTCCTGCTTCTATCATAGTTGTGACCTTCGCAGTATTCGGTGCTATATTTTTCTTTCAGTTGCCAAAACCATTGCTGCAGCACTCATTACTAGTAGGCTTGAATACTACAACTCTCTCTTTTATAACATTGCATCTAAGGATATTCTAAAACTTCAGTGTGTCAGGACTGCTTAGCTAGGGTTGTCACACGGTCTCCTCGGTTTTTCCATTCTGTCACACTTCTGAAATCTCTTCACTGGCTTCCTAGTCAATCTCACATCATTTTCAAAATCTGCACCATTGCCTATCAAACTCTTTCTTCTGGAGAACCTTCATATCTATTTTCCATGCTTTCTTTAGCACCCAAGCCCACAGAGCTCCATTCATCTGGTTTTCACTTGTTGTTTGTTCCCAGGGTTAAAACTCATGCTGGGACTCGTGCTTTTTAAGTTGCTGTCCCTACTCTTTGGAATTCACTCTGTGAACATCAAATAGGATATTTTCTTTCCATCACCATTTGAAAACTGACCTTTTCAGAATCGTTTATCCTTCCTAAGTTTCCTTTCCATCTGATCATTGTTGATGAACTTTGCATCGTACCTGTACTAGGTGCGCCACTGAGCTCGATTCTTTTCAAGGCTGTCGCTTGTTCAGCACAGCACAGCCTCTATGGTGGAGTCCTTCTTCATAGAGCTTCAGTGTATGAAAATAGATTTCTAAAGTTCCGGACCCAGACAAACTTTAACAAAAAGATTTATTGGTGTGTGCTGTTTGGTTTTGGAAGGTGTATGGGTCTTTTTTAAGTAAGATGAGTATTATGTGTGGAGTGGCTGTGGCTTTGCATATTATGATGGCTACTTTTCTGTCTCGGTTAGGTTGTGTTCTGCAGGCGTTAGTAGTTGTATAACAGGTTGTCTGCAGGCTGGGAAAGTGGGACAATTGATTAGGTAGTTAATGCCGTCAAAAGTTCGATTACTGTGTAGTCAAAGTGCTTTCTTGTTAGATTTTTGTGTGTACCCAGCACTAGATATGGGATCAGATCAGGCCAGTATGTGGATGTCTGCAAATCTGTTATTTATGAGTTGAATATCAAGAACAATGGTTTTATTGTACCAGCTACTTAATTTACTTAGGTCTGAATTTGGTCTTATTTGTTTTTGTAGAAAGTCTGTTATGATGTATTTGTATGCACCTGGTATTTGCCGAGGTCGTGCCTCTCTCTAGCTTTAACTGGTGGTGCGGTTAGTCACAGACTGATTGAATGAACCAGTGGCGATTCAAATCTCGACTGATATACGCTTTGTGGGATGTTTCATCTTTTACTTTGTCTCATTACCTTCCTATCGTTATTCAGCCCACTTAACCGACCGGGTACACAGAAATTACCATAAATAGCAATATTAAATATTTATAATTCTCGACTCTAATTTCTTGACAGTTAACTCCTTGTGTTTGTTTGTTGATTTTAGTTTTTCTTTGTCAGATGATCGCCGAAGTGCCATCAACTATTACAGAGCCTCCGTTCGGTACAAGCCAGAAAAGTTGGCCTCCTCCAAGGTTCATTGTCCGACGTTAATCATTTGGGGCGAACGAGACTTCGCTATGGAAAAGGCATCAGCGGAACAGTCGAAGCAGTTCGTGGACAACGAATGTACGGTCCGCTTTGTGGAGAATGGCAGTCACTGGATCCAGCAAGAGGAACCAGAATTAGTGAATCAGTACATTAGGGAGTTCCTACAGTAGCTCAGTCACATACATGCACACAAACAAACACACCTATATACATGTTATATTAGACGGTAAACTTGTGTAAAAGATAATCCATATACCATTGAGTGAAGAGCCTTTGGGTATTCCAATCAATTTATACAGTTTCTGTGAAATGACACCCTAATATACTTGTGTGTGTGTGTGTTTATCCCTAGATACGGGATCATATCAGGCCAGTGTTGCACTCTGATATGGATTGTGTGCTTACTGTATAGCTGTTCCCTTTTGTCGGAATTGGCCTATCTCTAATTCATAGGCCAGAGTATCATGTTACCCAAATCAGTTCTTAAAACTAATAATCTTCATCAATTATATTATCTAATTCTTTAATATTCATGGGCCAATTTAGCCTACCTTGTGCATAAAACTGGTTGTAAAACAGCAACATTGTTCTTTAACATTCATACAGGTATGTAAATGACATAGTGGCCATTTCTTTTTAAACTGTCATGTTAGCAACTGCTAGTTTCTTAATAATTAATTATCATAATATTTTAACTACGCAACTCCATTATTATATTAAGCATATTTGAATGTTAAATTTTAATCAACACATCTTATACACACACACACACATATATATATATATATATGTCATGGACCATCGCCAACACACGCACACACACACACACACATTATATCATTTGACAAGAATTACTAACACCCGGTAGCACAACGGAGAGACAATAAATCTCAACATCATACAGTTCTAACATAAAATATTGATAAAAGTGAACTTGAAAAATACCATCATTTATCATCAATACAGATCGATAGTGATTATTCTGACACACATTCATATATCGGTACCAACTTGTATATTCCATAACCTCCTTCACATCAGCTATAATTAAGTTTGTCCATGCGGTAGTCAGCGACACCTAGTGCTTTTCTGACACACATCAAGAGCCACAGTCCTGATCACACGCGCGGGTATGTATATAAGTGTATGTGATTACGATATTACCTACATCTATATAAATAAAAGCGAGCGAGTGTGTGTGTGCTCGCAAAACATTCTGACAAAAGAAGCTTTAAACGGTGATGAATATGGCATTGGCTGGGACTATACTGCCTACTCATGAATTTGTTTTAAATTAATATTCTAAATCCATATAGTTATAAACTTTAATGGTTACCAGGTTTAAAGCTAATGCGGAAGGCGCGGTTTTTAAGCGTGTACGTAAAATACTGGCATGCGTTTGCAAGTTAATACCAGATTATCGTTTTAAGAAATGTAGTACTACTTGAACCAGAGTTACAGTTAATGTAGCTGTGTTTTAGCTGCTAACCTTAACTCTTCACTTAGTTTTCCCTTATGAACAGTCTTATCACACTTAGCGAGGATGATAAGAAACCTGTTGAAATGCTTGAGTGAACATTTTATTCCTAAAAGACGTGTTGTGTTTGAACGGTCAACATTCTTAGACTGTAATCAAGTCGAACACGAAGGCGTAGATGCATATGTTGTACGTCTACGACAACATACAGAAACCTGCTAGTTCGAAGCCCTAGAAGCTAGTCTCATCAGGGATCATTTATATAACAAACGACCAGTTCATGATTTGGCACGTCGGATTGACATGTATGCATTCTCGCGGGCCTCGTTATCAAGACGGCAACGTTTAGAAAGGCAAGAAACCTCGCCATATAGAAGATGATGATTGGTGTTTTACGGTCACTTGTGTGCTCATGGCAGGCTAAATGGGCCGAGCGACCTCCGAAGGTAATGAAGCGAATTCAAAGATGAAACAACCTTCAGATATGCCCCCACCGAGATTCGAACACGGATGGTAGTGATCTGTGGTCCAACACCCTACCGCTAGACCACGGAGGCGCCCTCACCATATAGAAGAGGAATCGGATGACTCCATATACTCATATTCAGCACATAAACAATACAAAAGCACAGTTTATCGTGTCTGTGAAATATCATGATAATGATGCATCTAAATGGATATCAGTGAAGTCGCAGTTAGACACGGGTGCATCATGCAGTGCTATGCTAATTGCTGATCTTCGAAACATGGTTCAGGGGGATAATCCAAGTTTTAAATTACAACCGTCAACAGGCTCCATCAAGCTGTATAATGGTAGTCTTATGAAACAATTGGGCAGATGCAAGTTGAAGATAACCGGAGAGGACATGGTTGGTACACTCTCTGACATTATTGACAAGTTACCATGGCCTATAAGTGATGGCGAGACGTGTACACGTTTCGGTTGGATTTCAAGGAATGAAGTAAAACGTGTGAACATACTTACAAAAGAACATATATTTACTGAGTACACAGATGTGTTTGATGGAATTGGATGTTTGGATGGTGAATACCACATTGATATAGATCCAAATGTTGGTCCAGTGCAACATGCTTCACGTAGGGTGCCAGTACCGATCAAGGAGAAGTTGATGGAGATAATCAAATCCATGGAAGAACGTGGAATCATAAACGTCACGACTCCGACGGACTGGATTAGAAGCTTGGTCGCAGTGAAAAGGCCAAACAAGGTCAGAGTGTGTATCGATCCTAAGGATCTGAACAAGTCTATTAAGCGACCTAGATATCCTATGCCTACAATTGAAGAAATACTTCCAAAACTCACAAATGCAAAGGTGTTCACTGTATTAGATGCAAAGGATGGATTCTTTCAGATCAAGCTTGATGAGAAGAGATCATACCTGACTACATTTTGGACACCAGATGGACGATACAGATATCTCAGAATGCGACAAGAGATATCCAGTGCTCCGAAAGTTTATCAACGCAGACAAATCGAGATATTAGATGGACTTCAAGGAGTTGGGGTCAATGCAGATGACATATTCAGCTATGGTGGTGGAGACACTATTGGCGAAGCTCTAGAGGATCACGACAGGAAACTCACTGCACTCTTCAAACGTCTTAGAGTGTCAAATCTCAAATTGAACAAGCACAAACTAGAATTGAGGTTACCTGAGGTGACATACATGAGACATATACTCAGCAGAGATGGTTTAAAAGCAGACCCAGACAAAGTTTTTGCTATATCATGATGCCACAACCTACAGATAAAAGAGGTGTTCAACGACTCCTTAGTTGTGTGAATTACTTGTCTCGTTATAAGCCGCCATTATCCACTATATGTGAACCATTTCATATTCTAACAGAGAAGGATACTTTGTTTGTGTGGGTTTGACATTATCAAACGTTCCATTGAAATATCACTAGTACTACGATACTATGACACAAACTGAGCAGCAATATGCTCAAATTGAAAAAGAATGCCTGGCAGTAGTATTCGCCTGTAACAGGTTTGGCTAGTATTTACATGGACGTGATGTGATAAAGGTTCAATCAGATCACAAGCCGTTAGTGCTGAATTTCAAGAAGCCAATTCACACAGCCCCAAAGAGACTACAGAGAATGTTACTTCGACTGCAGAAGTGTTCACCTGAATTGACATATTGGAAGGGATTTAATATGTACATCGCAGATATGCTTAGTCGGGCATATTTACCAAACTACAATAGAAGTGATCAATTATGTGAATATCAGATATTCAGAGTGGGCTGTGAGGATCGGTTATATGAGGAAATCAGTGCAATAAACCAGATGGGATACATTCCCATGTCTGAAGTAACGTCACAACAAGTGAAGAAGTGCACCATTACTGATCCATCGTTACAAGTTGTGATGATTACAGTCATAAATGGCTGGCCTGAAATGCGCCAGGAAACACCAGAATGCATTCGCGAGTACTGGACATACATAGACGAATTGACAGTTCAGGATGGGATCATATACAAAGGCATGAGAGTGAACAAACAATCGGAAAGAACCACTTATGACTCACCAGTTACCAGACTCCCCTTGGGCAAAATTTGTTCAGGATCTGTTCAGCCTACATCATGGAGAGAATTATCTAGTTACGGTAGATTATTACAGTGACTATTTTGAACTAGATCACATTCCCGACACAACAGCTGCCACTGTAGTGGAATGTACCAAAGCTCATTTCACGCGACATGGAATTGCCGATGTAACATCGGATAATGGACCTCAATTCGCAAATGAGGAGTACTCACGATTTCAAGCGGAGTGGGGATTTAACCATACTACCAGCTCACCGCTATACAGTTAACCGAATGACAAGTGGGAAAGTGCTGTGAAGATCCCTAAGAACATTATTAAGAAACCAAAATCTCAATATCCACAACTTGCATTACTGGAGTGGAGAAACATACCTGATATATATGGTAACAGCCCAGTGCAGAAGTTGTTCAGCAGACGAACTAAGGCTTTGATGTCTAACAGTGTGGATTTGTGGAAACCTCAAGTGATTGATGAGGGTAAGGAAACTATTAAATTGAAGAGACAAAAAGCCAAGTCTCAATTTAATAAATCAGTAAGACCATTGCCAGAACTTGTCTAGTGAGAATCAGTGAAATTACGACCTCAAAATCCCTTGAGCAAAGGTGCCTTGGAGCAAAGGTTCTTGTGTAGGCAAAGTTGGAACTAGATCATGCCTAGTTCAGATGTATTCAGGCTCAATCTACAGGAGAAACCGAAGATTTATCAAACAAGACAAGTCTAAAGATGAATCTGCACAAATCGATCCAGTAATGGATGTGCCAGACTTACCCATTATCCTTGAGGATAAGGACCTGGAACAAACTTCAGTGGATTCTATTAAACAGACTAGAGTTGATTCCAAAATGACACCGCAGCCTGATCAGGATATATCTATTCCAGAGAGATATACTAGATCTGGGAGAAAGGTCCAAATACCAAATACATTCAAAGACTTTGTTATTTGAATCAATAGAATGAAATACTTGGTTGATATTTATATTATGTTTTATAATGATATATGATTGAATTATATATGAATTTCAATTGTTGATAATAATCGATAGTAACTGATCTGTTATGCATTATATTTGAAATAATTGATTTTTGGGTGTCTAATTTTAATCATCAATAGTTTAATCGTCATTCCTGCTAAAATATGATTATGTTAGTTATTAATACGTTTAGGTTCAATGTAGTAGCATTACTTAAAATGTGTTGTAAACAAATTGTTATTCTTAAAAGGGGAGATATTGGTGGGCTCATTATTGAGTGAGTACGGTAATATGCATGCGACCTCTATCTGAGGGTTTGGTAGGAGGATTTAGAAATGGAATAAGCTTGGTAATTCATAGCATTATGGACTGTGTTTAATACAAACGCTTATTGTCAAGATACAATGACAAACAATACATAGAACATGTGGCCGAAGGTCGACTGTCTAGGGAAACACATGCCACAGAGACAGATGTGAGTTTGAATCGAAATCACCAACTTGAGTTTCCCACTGCAGTGCTCTAACCACGTTACAATCGGATATATATATATATATATATATATATATATATGCGTGCGTGCGTATGACTTTAATGTAATATTGAGTCCCAAGACTTTGGTCAATGGATATATATATATATATGGGGTGTGCGTGCGGGCGTATGACTAATTTCATGTAATATTGGGTCTCAATGGTGGGCGTACATCATGACATCTATACGCCAGGAAACGTCTGGGGCCAAGTCTCATCATGTTCCAGGTGGCGTTCATAATATTCAATTAAACAATCTACCAACAAAACGAAATAAACAGTTGACACTGTTACTGAATAAAATTCCGCCACACCTTGAAACTGATAGATTCCGTACTTGCCTATCTTAGCTGGAAATATTACTTCTGTTTCAGATTATATTTTGCCACATTTTGGTTTCTTAATTATTTTACGTCTGTATATTGCCACTGTGTAAACGCATGTAAGTCCGAAAGTATATTAAGTTAGGAAGTAATAGTTTAAGGGAAGCGGTCAAAGGGCTGTTATTAAAACAATTAATAATGAACTACCTTTACATTTTTAGACGAGGATGATGATGATGATGATAATATTAATTGACATCAGTAAAATACAGCTATAGAAAACCGTTTAATTTGTTATATGTTTAGTGTTTTGATGATGAGGATATGTATATATATATATATATATATATATTACGCAACACGCATGCTCATAGAGTGAGTGAGTGCGGCTATATATAAAGCCATGGATTAACGTACCCGAAAGAGGCAAAAATGATGTTATTCTTATAGTCACAATTACATTTCCTAATAGGCTGCCGTTGCTTGTACAAAGTCGGCATATACTGCCCCCGAAAGAGACTATATTACAGTCTGACATTAAACAGCATACTGATGCCGTCCCTAATGACTATAAGTTTTAAATTGGCTGCAAAGAATACGCCAATATTTCGGTTAAAATCAAGAAGACATCAACAGCAATCCCGAACACAAGGGGTGCCGGATATCGAATAATGTTTGCATTGAAACAGAAATGGCCCGTTTGTAACCAAATTTTAAACAACCTGGAATACCCATACACGTCAATTTAAAAACAGTTTCTACACATTCACTATAATGATATATTTGTGTTATAAAATAATGTACGCTTATCCCTAGTGCTTAATATATATATATATATATATATATATATAGTGTGTGTGTGTGTGTAATTTTATATATATATATATATATCACGTGACCACTCTACAGTAGTGCAGAAATACTTGTAATTACGGGATACTTGAAGAATATCTAATACGGGATCAAATTGTTCTGGGAACATTAAACCTGAAAGTGAAAGATACAGGCAATGACGGATGGCGCTAACTGTACCGCGTCACCTAGCGTCGGTGCTATAAGGCGATCCGGTAAGAGCAAAGGTTACCTTGGCACCCAGACAAGTCACTCCGGACAGGGGTCAGAGGTCAAGAGCAACCATGAGAACAGCACAGGCAACCAGAAATGTCGTCGCTGTGGACGAAAACACGGCTATATCATTTTCAATCATGCTGTAAAACAAAGTCGATTAGCATCGTGGATAACCGTACACAGAAAAGGGATGAACACAGGGGAGAGTGAAGAGGAGATATTTGTTCATTCAGTTGAAACTGAAACAGGCGATGAATGGTTTGCACCATCGGAACAATACTACGTCTGAAGATATAATGCCCTGAAACAGATACCTAAGTTAAAGAAAAGAGAAACAAACTTCGTACAATAACGACAGCATACTTATAGTGGGAACATGTCGTGCAAGAGTAAAATATAATGATATCGCATATAACATTGCATTAGTTGTCGTTACCGGTGAGGACAAAACATCCTTGCTGGGATCCAGAGCATCAAAACTGATGGGATTGGTCAAGAAAAGCCATCGTGTACGGGTACATACAGTGACAAAAGGATCATAGATACCAAATCACGTATACGACGGACTTGGATGTCTGCCAGGCAAACACCGCGTACAGCTGAAAGAAAATGCTGCCCCATCAGTACATGCAGCACGACGCGTGTCATTTGCTCTGAGAGGAAAACTGAACTTCATAGACTGGAGAAGATGGGTATAATTAGACGTACTGAGGAACCAACTGATTTGATTAACGCGCCCGTCATTGTAGAACAGTCTAACGGGAGCTTCAGACTGTGTTTGGACCCAAAAGATTTAAATGCGCGTGACTGATGCCTTGAAATAAATTTTGGCAACATTCGGGTCATTCGAGTTTCGGTTATTCGCAAAGTTCTACCACTTTCAGTCAAAAATGTCAAATCCAAAGTACGCTCAGATTAATGGCGGAGCTAGAAAGCTGTCCGAATTGCGAAAAGGCTGATAAAAAAGTAAGCGAAAAACAACGAAGATCCTTACTTAATTAGTATTGCTAGCTTAGAGACCTACACCCCTAGAATGTGGCAAATCGTCAGCAGAGTTATTCTTCGGGTCGTCAGCTGAGAAATACAATGCCAAATGTTCAGGATCACGAAAATGCAAACTGAAAGAAAGGAAAAGGAAGACGAAAAGGTATTGTGACCAGTCTGATAAGCCATTAAAATCAGTATACCTACCAATAAACACCTATCCGATTATATTCCAACGGATCGTGGAAACAGGAAGCAACAGTCTTAGAAGAAGATGTCAGTACGCGCTTCTACAATGTCCAGCTAGATGATGGCGCCATTTACAGAAGGAATCGCAGACATTGGCCGAATTGTTAAGAAACCGGAACGAAACATTTAAATATGCTAAGAGTGAACTATAAGATAATTTTGACATTTAAGGGAATAATGATCCGTTCGAACCAAATGAGCTGTTAAAGGTGGTCCACCCTTTACATAGCAAGATGTATATAATGTATATTCATGATTAGTCGATCAACAGTATGTAGAATGTGAAATATTACTGCTTAATTGAATGATGTATAATCCAGATCACAATATAGAAACAAATGGAGAAAACGGTGTGTGGAATGTTCAACATTGACTGACAACAAGATGGGCACACTGTAATATTCAATATTAGAACAATAAGGATATAACTAAAAAGGGAAATGTAATGATATATTTGTGTTCTAAAATAATGCACGCTTTATCACTAGTGCTTAATATATATATATATATATATATATATATATATATCACGCGCTTACTGTACAGTAGTACAGAAATACTTGTTTGATAAAATTAGGTCATGTTCAAGACTGTGTTTTGGACACACGCACTTCCATACGTACACAACGGTGCATTGACATATCATTCACTGTAGCATAATCATGGGCATGCATAGGATTTTGAAGGGGAGGGTTCCAAAATATATTGTAGAGATAGGGGGTGAGTGAACGAGCTAGCGGAGGGAGTTAGTGCGGTCTGAGTATTGCAGTCTCTCAGGGCACTTCTGACATATAATGTAGGGTTATGTTTGGGGCCAAATTGGGGGTTTCATAGGAACAATGTTTAGAAGGCATGGAAAAGACCTCAGAAAATGCTGAAATGTAAGATGCTCTCTTGTGGATTTTAGAAACGTATTTAACACCAATATAACGCTGTACACGATGCGTTTTAACGGTTTTATATATGGCAAATGAAATAAGTACAGTTTGCATCATGGCAGATTAAGAAAAAAATTAGCAAGACAGTTGGTTATGAACAGACTTCAAGTTTATTGACAGTTTACACACCACACCCGGATGGTTTTACTGACAAATGATTTTACTGAAATATTAGATTTTGGAGCTTAGGTTTCCTTGGATGGAGAGATGCTAACATGTTGACCACTTGTTCGAGATCAATTTTGTGTCCAAATTGAATATGTAACAGGGCCACAGATGATAAACGCTCTTGACACATACCTGCTCGCATGTAGGTGCTCAAGTGCCTGAGAACGCTGCAGCTTCTTTCGCACACAACTTATGACTGGCAGAGTGCAAACGATTTGAAGAAGAACATGTAAATTCGGATATAACTTCGCATCGCATTCTTTAATGGCACGACTGCGTGATTTTAGTCGATCGTTGCGATCAATAGCCACGTAATGAGCCCTCTAACGAATCATCTCTTTTGGATCAAGCTCACTTGAAGGCAAGTCGTCTTCGTATTGTTGTACAGCATCACTGACATCAAAATCGGCCTTCTCGCAGAGAACAGATTGGACAAGACCAATCAGTCTGGCGCAATATCCTGCCAAACTTGTTGATAAATTGATTGTATTTGCACAGTTGTTTCTACAATAAATATATTTATGACATGTTCACAAATGTATCAAATAGAGACCATGTGTTAATACAGCAAATTAGTTAACTACATTAGGCATGTCAGACATATAGTTCTGTTACGGTCCACACCATGAGTTGCTCCTTCGTAAGTGTTGGTTATAGGAGTCCCAGGTAGAGACGTGCATTTTTTAACCTCGATAGATAGAGGTTATTGCAATGTGGTCCGTGTCTGTGTGTCTGTCAGTGTGTCTGTCCACATGTCTGTCCAGTCACGTATCACCTGCAAGATGTATTCTAAATTATGTATATCCGATACACATGTCACAACCAGTGAGATATATCAGCATATATATATATATATATATATATATAAACATATAAGTCTACTATTAAGGTAGTCTTTTGAGATAGAGGTTTTATGGCAATTTAGGTCATGAACACATTCATTCGTAAGTAAACATGGTAAATGGCATAAAGTGGGCTGATTCCAGCTTACCATTTCATAGACTTCAAAGGTGTCAATGTTGGAACTCTGGAGCTTCCTGCTGATACCATCCATATGCGCCAGAATCATATATGTGCTCAGGAATGTAATGATGAACTCGAAGGATGTCATCCCCTTGAGCATCCCAGAAGCCTTTGCTTTAGAATCGGTGTCCCAACTATCCAGAAAACATTCTGAAAGTATGTCATGGTGCAAGCAACCCGTGTGCGATTACTTTCAGAGCAGTGATAGACATGCCTGTATGCTTCTTGCCTCTCTGTCCAACGAGTCTTGCATAACTGTAGCAGTGGTTTACGTTTTGAAAGGATGGCTGTTATGGGCTTCGATCACAGATATCAACAGTTCTTCTCTTTTCGGACTGCAGTTGAAATACACACACATATCCCGCATGATGTCGATCATATTCCTCATGGACGTAATTTTGCAAGAGTGTACCAAAACAAAATTCACTGAATGGGAATTGCAGTGTGTATATACTGCCATTGGTGCTGAATCGCGGATACGTTTCTGGACGCCCGATTTCTCACTACAAGTATTCGATGCGCCATCATAACACTGGCCACGCATAACAGCTGCGTCGAGATGCACCTTTTCGAGCCAACTTAGCATCTCTCCTGAAATGTAGGCTCCTTTTGGGTGTAATGAATTCCCTTTCTTCCCAGATGTTGCCAATACACAGAGGCACCTGATCTGTGTTGTGACACTCTACCTCATCAACCATGATCGTATAAAACTTTGCTTGACAAGATGGTTTTAGGATGCATGGTGACAGATATATGACCTTTCGATTTAGAACCTTTTTTGCAGATGTTGCTGTAAGATATAATGCCAGATATCAACGTGAGCTATATTTTTTAAATTAAAATTTTGTACTTGATTAAGAAGCTTCGCAATATTTATAAACACAATGTCTCTTATTTGCATCCGTAATTTCGTTCTTCATGTTAACTCTTGGTGATTTATGTTAACTCTTCACGATAAATTGTTCATCTAGTATGAAATAAACTGAAGAGGGCAAATTCTGTGACGACCACAGCGAGTATTTGAACTTTACTGAAATTTTAACAAACACCGAATTACTCAAACGAAAACCTTGCTGTTGAATCGTGTGTTGCAGTCAAGTTTACAACATCATTGAACATGGCTGTGGTAGAATACATAACTATTGGGAAATTGTTTCCACCAATCGGTGTTTCTATGGTTTTGGGGGTTGTCGTGTTGTTTTACATGACCTGGAAAATGCTGAAGTTAGGACCAAGACAATATTTTTGGATAAAGAACCGAGATAAACTTCCCGAAGTACTATATGACGAAAAACCTAGGCACTCATCACTTCGCCAGAATGAAGGTCTGATCAGCGATTTCTTTAATAACAATTACAATATTAATTTTAGCTAATATTCTAATAATAATAATGACAATAGAACCTGCATTATTAAAAATTTCCATAAGTTATTGTTGTATATAAATTGATTAAAAATCCCAAATATGATATTAATATATAGTAATAGACTTACTACTTCTAGTACTAGTACTAGTACTAGTAGTAGTACTAGTAGTGGGATATATAATAAAGTTTATGTTGTCTAACCATTCAATGATTTATTGGTTTGGTATTAAACAGTTAATCTATGTAGTTATACTTCTTGTAATTTCTTTGGTAGAGAATTCGACTCCATTATGTGGCAAAGGGACCTGATGATAAGCCATTGATGCTCTTCCTTCATGGCTTCCCTGAGTTCTGGTACTCGTGGCGGTTCCAGCTGAAAGAATTTAGCAAGGAATTCAGGTTAATGAATAAAAGACTTCTTGTTAAGTTATCTTGTTGGGTACAGTGATGTCTAATAGTTATGTCTAACACAGGGTTGGGGCTGAGTACATGGGAAAGTACTTGAGTACAAGTACCAGTACATGTTTTTATGAGTACACATACAAGTATGAGTAGGCCTACTTATTTTATCAATGAACTCAAATTTATCAATGACCACTAATTTATTTGAAGTTTGCTGTTTCATAATGATACATATTAACAGTTCTTGTTGACACGTAGGGGGTGGTAGATCTAGATCTACATAGACACATGCAGTAGCTGGTTTAATACATGTAGACAAAGATATCAATAACATTAGATCACATTTTCAATAATTAACAACAATGCAAACATATATTTCAATCTTTATTTTATTCTTTTATTTAACCATGTTCAATATGTTATGCAGCCTACATAACATTTGAACATGGTTAAATGAAAAGAATAAAATGCCAGCTATTTAGAAATAATTAAATGAAATGCCATGCTTATTTCAAAGGCACCAAACATACATATAACTATAATAATAATGTCCATAAAAATGCATTCAATGCAAACAGTTGATTCAGCTACTTTGCATCTGATGAACATCAGTTTTTCAAAAGGCATTCACTAGCATTCAGGTAGACAGGAACTGGCTAATAGTTATTTTATAAACATGTGCATAATGACAGTAGTGGTTTTAGTTAAGTTCACATTAATGTTAATACATAGCATAACATTCATACTTTATGTTTCAAATCAGTGACCTAATCCACAGGGATTCTGCTTTAAAATGATAACTGACCAATTTCTATGGACATAATTATAAATTCATTTTTGGAGGAAAGTGGCTATAAATACAAATGGAAATAAATTGAAAACAATATTCTGTTTATGGTGAAAGTATGAGTACTTTATGAATGTACTCAAGTACAAGTACTGAATACTTCTTGTTATGAGTACACAATTACTGAGTACATCTGAGTACTTCAAATTGTGTACAGGAGTACATCAGCCCCAACCCTGATGTCTAAGTCTCAGTTATAAATTAGGAATGGGTGGGTGATTTCAGGCCATATTACCTTGATACCGGATATATGGAATATAGAGGCATTGCCTGATTGTTTATTCCAGTCTTGACTCGTACTCTTTATTTAAATCATAGCGATCATGGCAAATTGTATTTAATACAAGTCATTGTTATGTAGCAAGCACTAATGTTCCTGTTAACTTGCAGTACAGTGCTTTCACACAGCACAGTGCATGCAAAGATCATCAGTTTGCAACTTCAGCTAGGAATGCTAAGCAAACTGTGGCCACTGTGACTGATTCTTTCAATCATGCAGCTGAAGCTAGTTCATGGAAGCCAGCTGGTGATGATCCTGTCCTTGCAGTGCAAATGAACACAATTTGTTCTAATGTGCATTTACTGGTAAACCCGTTTTCTGGTTTGATCGATCTACAGCAGAAGAATTGCTGGGATGTGCTCAGTCACGGTGGCTTCTATCAAGGTTACCATGCTCAAAACAGGACCTGCTCTGTGCTATCAATTGTCCTGTACCTGGAACATCATGCCCCTTACAACAGCGAGGCCAGGGCCTTCTTAACGTGGTTCGCTCGGTCCAGTTCGTGTTGCTAACTTCATTTCTTAGCGATATTCTCCCTCAGCTCACGAAGCTGACCAAGAGCTTCCAAGCTGCCACCGTTGATGTCACAGTTGTGCTTCCTCTCGTCAGTGCTACCATAGCTACAATCTCACAGCACATAGCTATGCCTAGCCCTGAGATTATTAAAACTGCTACATGTAGTGCTGTCTGCGATTCAGCCTTGTACATAGACGTACAGCTCACTGACACACGTGTGCCGTGTACTTCTTTTAAGAACTCTGCCAATTATGTACAGATACTGATCTTTGCAGTGGTTTCATTAGAAGCCAAAACCCGGGTTATTTGGCTCTCCTACTCTCGAGTAGGATAATCATACAGGTTATATGGATTATATATGTGGGTGCATCTTCAATTACCCCTAATGGGTCAGTAAAAAATGTAGGGTTATTTTTAACCAATGTATTAACATGCATGAACATGTCACATCAATATGCCGAGCTGCCTACTACCATCTTAAGAACATCCACTGTTTAAAAGCATTCTTGACACAAGAAGCACTTTTAACTGTAGTTCATGCCTTTGTTACATCTTGTATAGACTATTGTAACTCCCTGTTTTATGGCATATCTATTATAACATAATTGCCTCAGCGAATTCAAATAGTGCAGCTCACATTGTAACAAATACTAGAAAATATGATCATATCACCCCAATTCTTCAAAAACTACATTGGCTACCTGTTAGACAGCCTATCCATTTCAAGATTCTGTTAATAACTTATAAATCTATTAATGATATGGCGCCAGAATACCTGTGTGAACTGGTTTCCATTAGAAAGTCATCCCGAAAACTCAGGTATCCAGTCAGATACTATTGCAGGTGCCAGTGTCTCGCTCAAGTCATATGGTGATTGTGCATTTAGCGTTGCAGCCCACACTTTTGGAATAGGTTGCCGCCAAATATTAGAAATACGTTGTCTCTTGGAAATTTTAAGTCTCTTCTAAAAACACACCTATTTAACTATTTTAAGTCGCTTTCACAAATAAATAATTAATATCTTTTAAATCATTACAGGGTTTTTACAGACATTATTTGAGGTATTATTATATTACATATTATTTGTACAGTGCCTTTGAATGGCTCCTGCTAGTAAGGGCCCTTTATTAAATATACATTATTATTATTATTATTATTATCACCAACTATTATGGCTATGACATGGTGTTTAAAATCTAATTACAATTCAGTTATAAATATATGTGTAAAAATACTTATCTAGTATAAGTAACAATTGATTTTAAATAACATTCAATTTTTTGTACTGCAAGTTAATTGATAAATACACATTTACAAAATAATCACTAAAAATAAAAGCAATAACAAAATCAAATTAGACATGAATTTTTTGCAGTGATTTAAATCAAACAACTCTGATTTGAGTGGCATGGATCACTGAAACAAGTGCTTGTATCAAGAATGGATTTAAACAATGGATGTTCCTAACCTTTTCTACAGACTGATGTGACATGTTCCACACTAATTGTGAAAATAATCTTTAGGGATTTGACAAAATCTGATAAAGCCAAATATTCAATAATTTGTATTCACAATTAATTTTATTATATATATATATATATATATATATATATATATATATACATACACAGTGTGTGAAAATAATTTATAGCCTTACTGGACCTGCAGGTCTAATACAATATTTTAACACTAGACCGAGTGAGTGCAAACGTTATGAAGATCGATTCAAATACAGTAATAGTTTGCACTTTGAGCATAAAAATGGCTTCTCAGGTGAAAAAACCCAATTAACTTAAACTTTATTTGCCTCAGCAGGTAATCCATCATACTAATTCAGGCATAACTGGTTGTTAAATTTTAAGTATCCACAGTCTCTCCGTCATTCCATTTTCATATTCACTGTACAATCTATAAGCACCATTGTCATAATCTATTTCAAAGTTTGGGATTACATCCTCATCTTCCTGATCTTTCTCCTCTTCGTTGTGTGTCCACCGGTAGTTCAACTGTCTGAAGTCTATCCATCTTTAATTTTGGCTGACTATCCATGAATCCAAGTCTCCTCTTGCATTTGCTGCCCTTTAACCATTCTTGGATTTCAGAAGCTGGGTTAAACTTACCGATCAACAGCTGGACCTGTAAGCTGAATGGTCATTAGATCATTTAGTGCTGTATTTTAAAATCAGTTAAGAGATTAATCAACTGATAAAGAACCAAGATTAACCTGGTTACATGATTGGCCAGTCAAATGCTGTCATTCGTAAGTTGTTTGTGATGTCACCACTCTCTGTATATATGCATATACTATCACATAATTAATTATCCGCATAGCTGCCAATTCAAAATAATCCATAAAATACAAAACTAATTGCTTCATTTCTACCCACGCAAACAAATTATTTATTACATGCAAGAAAAAAGTGATGGGAGTAGCCAATAATTAGAATAAAAGTAATTCCTGCTGGATAAATCTGAAAAGGAATTGCTTTGACCACAACACATGCCAGTGTTAGCTCACTTTACATGTATGGCATCAGTTACCGGTGCTCATTTTACGCAGCGGAACCGTGGTCAGAATATTGACGTGCAATGACTTTTAGCGATTCCACATGCACGAAGAGCCGGACTTATCGGCATTTTTTGTTAAAGATTTTATTTATTTGACAACATTCCAGTATAGTATCAAAAAGATGAACACTACACTTGCATATGCACATAGTTATAAGTTATATATCTTATCAATTTTTCAGTGTGATTTGAAAGTTTGTTTATGCTTCTTTTTGTATTCTGCTTCAGATCTAGTCTAGTTCATGGTTTGTCAACTTTAAATTTTGGTACACTTGGATCCTTCACTCCTTTTACAAATTACCACATATTTAACAAACACAGATACCCGGGAAAAAACAACAAGAATCGAAAGAGAAAATTTTGAAATTCCCGCTGACAGATTTTAGCCTATACAACTTTTGTCTTCGCTTGGAAAGCTTATTTATATATTCAGATAAATTACAGAAGATTGGTCATTCGGGATAGCGCAAATATAAATTGCGCCATTGCCAGGTTATGCCAATTTGATTCATAGCCGGAAGGCATATGCCCTAGATTTTATGAAGATATGTGTGTGTTCTTTGATAGGTCACAAGTTAATAAAGAGATCTATGTACATACATAATTTTGACATAGACATTTGATCATTCATAAAATGCAGTAATTGTACAATTAGTGGTATTTCTGTACCACAAGAAACATGAACTAGACCAGTTCGGCAGTGAGCAGCAGTGAGTTAAAATTATCATGGATAAATAGTAAAAAATAATATATTTGAATCAGCATATTATTGATGGTGTATCTGGTATAATCAACCCAGGACAATAGATCAATGAGATGAAAATACTAAAGCAGCATAACAAAATAGCCAACAATAAATATATGAAGCATTTACCTTGACCTGTCTTCATTACAATTAACATTAGTATGAAAGAAAAACCTCTCATTATTAATTATTCACAATTATGATAGACTAGGTATTTATATATATATATATATATATATATATATATATGGAAATGTGGCCAGTAGGAGACTGTTGGTGTTACAGCTTTAGATATGAAGCAAATCTGATGGTCCTTTTGTGTGTCTATTTGGAATTTAGTTCAGTTGGAATGTTGAATTAAATGGTAATAATAGTCTATTATTACTATATCCAACTTAAAAGGGTGGTTTGGTATTCATATGAATCTTTCAGCTTAAAAATACCTTATTTTAATAGTGCGATTGTTGTATCCAGATTTGTACGCAATACAGATTGTATGTTTTAAAATTTAGCCGTCTTGTTCATATAACAGTAGCCAGCATTTCTCACGGCTGATATCCCATAAAACAGGTGAGGCTGAATCAAGGCAAGGTAGATTTATTATTATTATTACATACCATATTTATATAGCACTCTTTTTATAAACTATATCATGTTCAAAAGTGCTTTACAATATGAGACATATAAACGTAAAATGTTAAAATTACATGGAATAATATATATTAAATGTAAAATAAAATATTACAATATAGTGGTGATTAATGTTTGTGATGTAATAGTATTATTAAAAAAAAGACAAATAAAATAAACTTAATCAACTAAATTAAATCGTTATAATATACTGATATAACAATATATTGAACTGATATTAACTAGAAGATAAAAATAGAATATAAACACATTATTAAGAATGACTAGTTTTGTTCAATGGCTATAGTGAACTAGAAAATAATGTGTTTTTAAACATTTTATGGAAGTCTCTGTTGTCTGGATTCTTTGATATCTGCAGGCAGTGCATTCCAGAGACTGGGTGCTGGATAACTAAAATATCTTAGGTACTACCAATAGTTGTGTATTCTGGGATCTTAGAGTCCTGCCTGGTGTATACATCTGTAACATGTCTCTCAAATACACAGGAAATCGATCGTGCAATGCCTTATGCATGTGGACCAGAAGTTTAAACTGAGCACAGTATTTTACTGGCAGCCAATGAAGTTTCTTTAACAAAGGTGTGATATGATTATGATAAATAGTGTTTTACATGATTTGTTTAAAAAATAGGTTTGTATATATAAAAATTAATTTCCCAGGCCCAGAAAAAAATATTGCCTGTGAAAAAATCCATTTAAAAACAAATGCCTGTGAATGAATATTATGCCTGTAGAAGAAAACTTTAATTGTAGAAAACAAGAGTACTGGGACATAGTCTTGATAGCCCATGTTAGTTTAGATTTAAATAAAAGTAGGTGGATCATACAGCTAGAAGGGATGAGGAGGAGTCTGTACCATAAAAATGTCAATGATTGATCATACATTGAATAAATATGATATGTTTTTGCACATATCTTGATTTATAACCTTTAAATCTTGTATACTTGTTCTTTGGTTGTGGGAACCATTATATGTATATATATATATATATATATATATTTACACTGAATTTTGATATCTTATTTTCTGATTTATAACAATATATTATTTTTATTTGCATTCAAGTTTACTGAGACAGAACCATTCATCTAAATCATTAATTGCTTTGTTGATATGGACGTTAAGAGTATTTTAATCTCAATGGAACATGTATGATCTAGAAACATTAGCAAGAGACAGGATATCAGAATTACTTGATTTGCCAATATCACTGACATAACTAAGTAGTGGACCTTTGTGGCATGCTTTACTTAATATCTATCAAGAAAGACTTGATTTTATCAAGTTCAACAGATAGGTTTCCATCAGACATATATTTTTCAAACCATTGGTTAGCTATACATGTACCGTAATTATGTAATTTCACAAGAAAGTTTTTGTGGCTCATCACAATAAAAGCTTTTTATATGTATATTGGGAGTATGATTTATTACTAGTTTCTGCACCATGTTTAAGAGAATGTATGGTAGATTGTTTTGGTCAAAATCAATATTGATGTTTGTGTAGGTTGTTATTTACATTAAGAATTGATGTCAATTCATCAAAACGTGTTTTTTTTCTAATAGTTTGAAAAAAAGGTAAAAATAAGCCGATACGATGATAATTTTCAAACTGCTGATGGTGCCAATTTAATGATGAGTTGAACTTTGGATATTTTCAGTTTGTCTGGAATTAAATATGAGGTAAGTTGTTTGTTTATTATGTGAGTAGTAAGCAGCGCATCAGTAGCATTGTATGGATTGTTTGAATATCCTATTAGTATTCCATTATCTAGTTCAAATAATAGTAATAGTTCTAAAAAACAGTTTTTTTCTGACCAAGTTTGCCAAGAAGTCTTAAATTACAGTTAGTAGAACATTATGACTCGGGTTTTTTTGCACTTATTTTAATAAACTCTTTTTGCACTTATCTTTATAAACTTTTTTTTTGCACTTGTTTTTATAAACTCTTTTGCACCTATTTTTATAAACTCATTACTAAAACATTTAATTTCTTCTAATTTATAGTTTGGTTGTTTAGTACCTCATTTTGTCTTCCAATAGAGTGTTTTAGTGTCGACCTCATTTCTTTTATATCAAATGTATTTTGATAGAGTGTTTTGCAAAATTTAAGTTTCATGTTACCTGTCATCTTAATGAAAGTGTAATAATACCAATAATATTTCATACAGTGCCTAAATTGACTTGAGTTGTTCTAAGGTGCTGAAAACAGAATTATATTCTGGCTCACATAATGCAGATACATTTTTTATACATAGATACACTGGTTTATATATATTATAAATAGGGTAATTTAAATAAGTTTTAGAGCCCTACAAAATATTTCTTAACTTGCAGCAAGTTTAATCTGATTAGGCTTGGAATAAAACTGACGTTATACTTTCCCTTTTGCAAATGTGTGTTACCAGATGTCCAGCATAGTTCTGTGCACACCTCCTGTAAGAAGTTTGTCAGAGAAAGGGGGATATTATTATAACAATGCATTGCCAGGCCTAGTCCAGTTTAGAAATGATGAGGTCTTGTCTTGCAAAACGTTGTCTCATCATTTAGGTTCTTATGAGTAAGCCCTGTGTTTCTTATTTGATAATAACAGGACTTGTATGTAGAAATCACTTGTTTCTCAATTCCTGACATGTAGTATTTTAGTAGTATTTAGTACCCTACATCAACATATATGAGGTGATATAGTAAAACACCATGATAAAACAACACATATATATATATATATTATATCAGATGCTTGTATCTACCTAGAGGGATTTTTAACTGCTGTCTGAACAATAGTAGTCCTTGTTTCTACAGCTCCATCTAAATACCATTCATACGATCCTGACTTTGATTAACTCACCAACCTGGAGCATAAACAATTCTCCTCCCCTGCCTAAACCTATGTCCTGAGGTTACACCTCCCTCTATGCCCACACTAGACAACAGTTTTCTTACATCTTTGACTAAGCCACTGTAAAGCAATGGCCTGGGTTCCAATGATATACTAAGCTGGAAGAGAGGCTGAGCTCCCTGCCGAGGTGGGCTTATTGATAACATGTGTTATATTGTTGTAGTGGAACAAAGGAGATGATTTAGAATGCACAGCAAAGGTAAACTGACCCCCAGTTGTTCGAATTGGACAGTCTTGGTGAAATCCAGATTTATGACCCATATATTATCCTTTATCAAACAATGGTTGTGATCCTGGCTTGGAAACAAGTTGTTCTTTCTGAGAAAAGGAAAACTTCCACCAGATGTTAACAACCAATTGAGGTGTTATGAATGAATGAATAATTTATTTCTAAAGTCTACAATTCTGCATGTTAATACAATTAAAATAATAGTTAAGTAATACATAAGAATGTATATAATTTCAGGTATAACATGTTGTTGAAATTACAGTAATGGTTAATTAAAAGTTATAAGTATATATCATTTAATGAAAAAAGTAGAAATTTGAGGGACCATCATAGCAATATTTGCTGTCTTCCCACTGGCCGCACTGTAATCGGTAGTACTTGCTTTACTTTGGACCCCTTTGTCTTGTTTGATGCCTTTTAACATTTTGTATGATGAATGGCTGTTTTCAAACAGATTGTTAACATCAGATTGCAAATGCAACAACCTGATTACAGCGATGATTGATGTTTTACATCCTCTTTTGTGCACACGGTAGGCTAAATGGGCCGAGCGACCGCCAAACGTAATGAAGCGAAGTCAAAGATGAAACACCCTTCAGATATGCCCGTGCCAAGATTCTATCTCAGGTGATAGTGATCTGTGGTCTAAGGTGCTACCAACTGGACCACAAATTAAGGTGCCCCCTTATTACACTGAGCTAACTTGATAATGACTCGGGTTATAATCATTCATCTAGAGATGCTGTTTAGTGGAGACTCATCAACTTAACTGTCCTTGGACAGTAATTTAATTAACCACAAAATTCTAGGCATAACTCGAGCTGGGAAGAATTTGCTGCTTTGTTGTTTCCGCCTAACTATATCTTCATCCAGTTACTTCCCTACCTCTCTGATGCCTGGAAAATATGGAAACGAGAGCTTTATTAGACATAATTATGGTAGTATAAGTTAAAATGCATGGAATATGTATCTGACATATTTTTGCACCTGTGAATGACAAAAACCACATTTGTAAATTGGGATGGTGCAATCTGCTTATTGCACCTACCACAAAATTACTTCAACCAGGCACCCACACTGCTCCTATACTGAAGTTGTAATCCATTGAATGTAATTTTTAGAAGATCAGGGTTTCTTGATAATAATAGAAAATTATATCATTTATCAACATCCTTGTCACTCATTGCTGAACAAGTAATCATATGAAAAAGTATGAGATGGTTATAAAAGTACAGGGTATCTAAGTAGTGACACATAATAAATTGGCATCTTTCCAATGTACAATACACGTATTCATAATGTACAACAAATATGCACGGATAGGAGAAACCACTGGTGTTTCAGTCTTCCAGGATTAGTTATGAGTGTAATGTATGAATGTAAAGGTGTATCATCAATTTATGTCAAGTATCTTATTTCCGAATAATAATAATAAATTTGAACATCATCTAAAATGTACTTCTAACATTCGATTAGATGTAATTCATGATAAAATCATTTGACAGCCTGAAAATTATAAAGTTGCTGTTTAAAGGACATTAAACAAAATTCAGTTAACCGTAGTGGACCCACAAAAATTAACCAAAGAATACGAGATGGTATAAGTGTTTTCTGAAGTTTGACGGATTTCCATCAGTGTCTTGTCCTGAAGGTTAAAACCTCTCTAGTAGGACATGTCCACTTATATTTGTATTATGTAAAGTTAATCTGATACCAAAGGGGATGACTTGGTAACAGGCTTCTTTGATCTTTGTTTTGCTGGTGGACAGTGATTTGTTCCCTGAGATCATTATCTCGAGAGGATTTGGCAGCCAGGGCTGTCATTAATATGTCACCAGTTTCTCACTCACATATTTTACCGCTGAAGTTTCTCAGACCTGTTCCATATTTTGTTCACGAGGTTTTGGGCTACTTCCTCTTCAGCTATATATGTTTCAAATAGTGCAACTTTCTTTTAGCAAAGGTGTTGTTTCACTGAACTGTACATTTTGTCATGTGCATTAAATTTTACATCTTTCAAAATTAAAGAAGGGACTCTGCTTTGTAAAGAATATTGTTAGAGCCTCCACTGTGATGGTAGTGAGTGGGTTTTTTTCTTCAATTTTTATATTGTGATGTTACTAAATATTGTAATACACCTACTGAATCTGAGAACTGCACTGCCCAACTACCATCCTCATCTCCCATATCCCCATTAATTCAGTAGGACCTCCATAAAAACTCAGTATTAGAAGTTTCCCAGTTGACAATTTTATATTTTGTATCACTAAATAACGTTCAACTGTTGCTTTTACACTGTAATAACTAGAAATTGTCCATTACAATTTGTTGTCTTACAGGCTTACAGTAATACTGTGGTAATCTGAGTTTATGAGGGGGTTGGCTGGTGGGTTCCCACACCAGTTTTCTTAATTTTACCCAATCTTGTGCATCGATCTTATTCAGCCCACACACTCGTATTGTTCTCCTCCGCCTGATTCCATGTCATACTTGGTCTTAGCCCCAGTCACCATCATCTTTCTGAAACACATATCCCAGCCACCTCAAATGATTACTCTTAACAACTTAAGTCACCAGTTCAGTCCTCATTTACTCCTTTTCAATTAGCATGCATAATCTTGCTTTTATCACTTACTTTGATAACTCACCTGCCAGTGATCTTTTATGAATGACTTAACAGCTGATTGTACATGAGTGTAATTTAATGCAATTAGTTTGGTCACATTCTTCCAAGATTTGACTTTGTCTTTAAAATTGATCAAGGACCATCCTTAGTGTTCGTTTTTCTTGTGGAAAACATTAGCTCAGATGCATTTTGTAAAATTGTATCAGTGCACCAACAATTTATCAGAGATTGGATTATTAGCATGTTATGGTCAGCATTTGTTGCAGTGAAAAGTTTTTCATTTAACAGAAACATTTATAATTGGGGAAAATCTGTTTCATTTCAATTGATGAAATATATTATTAATTATGGATGTCTGTTAAAGAGTTTTCTTTGTTATTTTAAAACTGTGAATTTTATTTTAGTTGCATTTCTTACATTATAATTCTGTGCACAATGGCATGCATGTATTTTTTGTCTAGTGTCCCTAGTATAGTCAACTCCTCATATTAGAAGACACTCTCTGTATATATGTGTATATATATATATATATATATATCTGTTATATCTTTACAGGACTGTTGCAGTAGATATGAGAGGCTGTGGTGAATCTGAGAAGCCACCATATATCAGTGACTACCACATGTTAAAGCTGACAGATGACATCAAAGAATTCGTTGAGTACTTAGGTATGATTCGTTAATGTTTGTTCACCATGGTTACATATCTCATGGGACAGTTCCAGATCAAATAGCATGGCTTTAGTTGTATCTCTTTGATATTAATTTTGTCCTTTAACAAAATGTTTCAGCTTAGTCATAAATATTTATTGGGGACATTTTTCAAGGTGAGCACCAAGCAGTCACTCACTTACCCTTAACAAAGTATCATATTTTGTTCAAGCACAGAGAGGACAGGCAACTATTGTATAAAGTTTTATTGTGTCATAGATTGGGGGAGAATGATCATAGACTGCAACAAAAGATGTTAAACTAACTGTAACGGTTGATCCGCCTTCATCAGCACCTCCATAGTCTAACTGGTAGTTCATTAGAGATCACTACCAGCTGAATTTGAATCTCGGTGTGGGCATATCTGAGGGGTGTTTCATCTCTGACTTGACTTCATTACCTTTGGAGGTCGCTCGGCCCATTTAGCCTACCATGTGCACAAAAGTGGATGTAAAACATCAATCATCATCATCAGATCATATTAACTGAGAGTCAATTATTTTAATGCAATGATAAATATAATATACTAGCAGTAATTATATTGTTAATCAGCAGCACATAGCTGGTACAGTGATTAAAACACTGCCCTACAAGTACAAATCTCCATGTTCTGGGTTCGTATCTGGCACCTACTGGTGTTTGTGGGATTTGTTTCCTTAAAGGTACAGTTTACCTTCGTTTCAAATTTTCAGGACTAATACAGCTATGTTCACAGCTACCATAAATAATGTTAAAATATGAAAATGATTGCCCATATATTAAATAATCCAGTCCAAAGTGTTGATTAATCAACTATTAATAGCCTGTGCCCACCGCCATTTTGAAACTATACACAGTCCGGAAGCTCCTGAATGCTGACGTCAGTTGAACCAAACAATTTTAATGGAAGTCTGTATAGCCCAAAATGCTTGTAAGAAAGTGTTAGCCAAGAATAATTCCAGAACATAACATAGCAATCTTGCTAAATTTATATCATGACTGATATTCAGCCAAATCAGTTTGAACCAAGAGAACCATTACGAGATGAAGATGATTCAAATCTGGCATCCGGTGCAGCCATAATGACAGCCCTTCAATAATTTGGATTATGATATGAGGGTGTACTGTCCCTTTAAGGAATGCCTGTCACCTGTATGTCCCAGGTATGGCAATTGTGGATGCTAATTAACTCACCACCAGCAAAGACAACAGCATTCTTAAAATACTTAATCCTTCATAATACAATTCCACTGCTCAATTTATTTACTTGTATGATATGTTTATGTTCATTATAGACTCGGTCTATTAGTTCATTCATCTAATGATGATTGTTGAGCACTTTTGGCTAAATACAAAGTCAGTTTGCTGTTTTGATGGTGGGATGAAAATGTGAAAGGTAATAACTGCATAAGCTGATATTCAAATTCATTTCTTCAATGCTTTGAAAATCTTAACATAATCATTGCATCCGTATGACCAGAAGAAATACTTAACATTAACCTGTAATGCAAACTTTTGTTCGTCATCGCACATCCACCTATAACTGGAGGCTCACCAAATGATGTGATTCTCATACTGTGTGAATTACTGTAAACACAGAAAGTTTGTCCACATGTTTAATAACATAATATGGGATGAATAACTAGAAAGAATAGGATGTTACTGATTAAACAAAATATTTGTCTGAAACTTAGATGCTTTTGTGTTTTATCACTTTTTAGATTGTGTTTGAGTGTGTATGAATTAAATTTACTTTTTGGGTCCATAAAACAAACTAATCGTGCAATTCTTTGAATTTTGCAGACATGAATGCTCCTTTTCACTATTTTTTCTGCACTGTTCAGTCTATTTTGATCCAAGAATTACATCTGGACTGAGAATGGAGATTCTTAGGTTTTGGGGAAAATGAGAGCACGAGTGTTCAGGGGTAAGTAACCGAACTACTTTTATTTTGTACTTGAGGAGAAGTAAAAGTAAACTTGTAAAAATCTACTTGAGTAAAAGGTGAAACTACTTTCTAAAAGTAGTTGAAGTAAAAGTAGAAGATCAAATGTATTGTAACACAAGAGCGAACCAAATTCACTGGGTCCACAGACATATCATGGCATGTTAGATTCACTGCGTGCACAGACATTAACCCCTTGTTTAACTTCACCAAAAGCTGATTCTCAAAGTTGGTGTCGCCAATGTGATTATTTGAGTCACGGCGGACTGAGAAAAGTTTTCCGCAGGCCCTGCAGGGTTGTTTTGATATTTAAAGAAGAATTTTAACACGTGGTGACCAACAGAGACTCAAATAGTTACATTTTGAAGGATATTAATACTAACAACAGTGGCTGTGTGTGTTTGTACGTGTGAACTGTAAGTAAATGTTTCCCGTCTGAACATTCCTCAATTGTCGCTCATTGGCCAATGTCAACAACGTTTAAATCCGTAAAACGCGTCATCTCCCCAGGCGCTCGATCTGAATAAACTTCTACTGCAGAGCATGGCATTGCTAATAACCCAGATGACAACATTTTGCTGAGCTCTACCGGTGTAGATGAGATAAATAAACAAATCGCAGTGCATGAAAATCCACCCCCAGGGCCAAGTATTGAGTATCTCCGCCACGGCAAACTTAGAATCGCTTCTGATTAATATTACACCTACCCTCCTGAATGACATAAAGCAGGAGATTTCAGAAATAAAGGCCACACAAACAGCAACACAGGAATCAAGTACACAGAGAGTCGCAACACTTCAAACAGATCTCGATCGTGTTAAGCTGTCCAACAGATCTCTAATGACTGAGAACAAACTGCCAAAAGATAAACTAATCCAACTAGATGCATACTCAAGGAGGAACAACTTAGTATTTCGTAATGTCATAGAAGATGAGTCTCCCATCAACAACACAATCCGAAGGATCCTGCATCAGATGCATATTGCTGATGCGGACAACATAATCTCTCTAAACCTAGACCCATCATCCTCAGGTTGGTTCTCGGAACTGAGAGAAATCGCATATGGGAAGCCTGACACACTCTGAAGAACACAGATATATTCCTGGGTGAAGATCTCCCAGAGGAATACCAGAAATTTAAATAGAGCTAAATTGAAAGGAGCTGAAGTCAGTATGGTAGCCGATAAAATCTGCATCAACGATAAACAATATGGAGTTAGCGATCTTCATCTGCTTCCTGCCGAGTTCACTCCAGAGCAAACATGTCTATTGGAAAAGCACAATGTTATGTGCTTCTTCGGGAGGTACACACCTCTATCACACTTTTACTGGCGATGGACAAGTATATAACTGTGTCGGGCAAAATATCCAAAAGACGAGGGATGAAATTCTACACGATGATATCACCGCCCAGAAAATTCTAACTTTGAATGACCGAATTGACCAAAAAGGATTAGCACGATCCATAACAGACAAACAAAAACTCTGGCCCAAAGTTGCGCAAAAGGAGGTAAGGAAGGCACTTGTTTGCCAAGTTCTGCCAGAACGCCGACCTACAGCAATACCCAATAGACACGGGTAACAAACAACTAGCCGAAGCTAGCCATCATCCTGATTGGGCATGAACCTAACTCTGAGAGATCCGAACATCTTCAACAACAACCTTTGGACTGGAAAAAATTCCCTGGGAAATCTGTTTATGTCCATAACACAAAATCTACTTCCACATTAGTCAATAGTTTATTTATAGACATGTAGTTTCTATCAATTTAACATTATGTACACTCCTATATCAATTAACATCACCTAAAGTTAGAGGTGTCTAACATGTGAACTGATCTGAATTGGTGTTAAGATTTATCCTGTCATTTGCTTTTTGTTATTATTGTGCAAATTGTCTAACTTGAAATTTATGTTGAATTTACCCTGATTTATTTGTTGTTATTTTTATTTGTGCAAATTGTCAAATTTGAATAGAAGCAGCATCTGAATTAGTGTTGACTTTATCCTGACATATTTTGCTATTATTTGTGCAGTATCAAACTTGGATAGCGCCAGTATCTGAATCAGTGTGGGATTTAACCTGGTATATTTTGCTATTATTTGTGCACTGTTAAACTTGAAGAGTGCTTGTATCCGAATTAGTGTTTAGATTTTATCCTCACTTATTTTGCTATTATTTGTGTGAAATGTGTATCTGGATGGGTGTAAATTTATCGTGACTATTTTGTTAATATTTCTTTCACTGTCAGGCCACTGTAATCTTAAAATATGAATATGTATGTGTATATATGTGTATGTATGTATATGTATGTTTACATGTATATATGTATATGTATGTATATATATATATATATATATATATATATATGTGTGCATGTGTGTGTCACTGTATATATGTGTGTGTGTGTGTGTGTGTGTGTGTGTGTAATACACATAGCTATGTGTTTATTTACTTACCTCACAATTAGCTCGCATTTCTGCAAAGAAAACTACTTCGTTACAAGTAAAAATAGTTAGTTGAAATGTTATTTCATTACTTCCAGTTACTTGAAAAAACTACTCAAGTAAAGTAAACAAAGTAAAATTACTTTGTTACTTGACACCCTGCTAGTAAAAGGCACTAAGTGCAAGGTCCCATTTTATTTTGTTGGCGAACATGATTACTTTGGCCAACATGTATTCTTTGGCTTGTTGTATAACAACAGTTGGAAGCTCACTTATTTCTTCAGAAGCAAATAGGTTCAAGTTGTTTATTTGTCTGGTTTTGTATGTGTACGAATATCTCCCTCCGGCCTTGTTTATCATTTTTGTTTATAGAAGAAAATGTCATGAAAATACTCATACTGAACACTTTTTATTATCATTGTGTGTGTGTGTGTGTGTGTGTGTGTGTGTGTGTGTCAGTTGGTGCAGAGTACTAGAGTATTTGAGATTTTTGACTAACCCAAGCCAATAATAATTTTAGTTCAGCTGGCTAACTAAAAATGTGTGATGCTAGCTCAGAGCTCATAAACACATATATAAAATGAACATTAGAATAATAAGTGTTAAAATGTATTCTGGTCTTGTTTAACCATATTTCAACCATTAAAACTCCGGTCATCCGGTCAGATACTATTACAGGTGCTGAGAGTATCACTCATTTTGATACCAAGGTCTTTGGCACATTGGGTTTGTTCAATTGTTCTGCAGTTGGGTTTCTTCCCAGAAGAAAAGTATTTCTTCCCTTCCGATAGGAAGAAATGAGTTTTTACCAGGAAGAAAACCTTTCTTCCGGGAAGATATTGTAGAAATTGAGAAGAAACTCCCAAGGGTCACAGAGTCTGTGACAATAATCAACTGATCTGGTGAGAGTTTAGCCCCCTTGTAACTAGGATGTAGAGCATATGCCACAAGGTGCTCCATTGTGTTGGTTTGGTTGAAACATTTCTGAACAAATCATGTACTGGTGTTGTGTAAGAAGTGAGAAATAACAAAATTGAGGCTGCTTTTAAACGGTCTTTGTGCAAGTCTTTGAACAAGTGGATTCCAATAATCCATGCAAATTAATCAATTACTGAATCCTGTGATCAGCAGTTCCATGGTGCACACGTGAATCATTAGTTGTTGCCTGTCACGTCTTTTAGTACTTTTCCGTTGATAAAATCGAGATGAAATTAAAATACATTAGCTAATATTTATTGTAATAGTTTGGTGAAAATTAATTGTTATTTATTGAATAATGATGGATTAATAGGCAGTGATGTGACGATTTTGTTCCGACTCTGGCTCTTATTGGGTTGAATCCTATAGTGTTGTGTATAAAGGATGGCCCAAAATAGATTTCCTTCAGCTGGTAGGAAATATGACGTGCATATAAGTCAAAGTGCTTCGGAGAACTCCATTTTCCCTCCTAAAAAATCGACTTAACCGCGAGTATTTACGGTACAATTATTTTCAATCTGTTGCTCAAAACAAATCAATTTTAGTTTCTTCCATTTGTCCCCAAATATTTTTTTTGCAAACCAGCAGATATGAGGACTATATTCTATTATAATGTTTGAAAAGTGCATATGTGTATGAATAGCATGAAAAATGATATTAATATTTGTCAAATTTTGGGGTTTCGTCCATTTCGTCCCAAAATTGAATGGAAATAACCCGGTTTTTACCGCGGTTATTACCATCCATGGAAGAAACATGCCAACGCTGATTTTTACCATATTAATGTACTTCAAACTTGTTTACATTAAATTGCATGTTGTTTATTTGTTGGCACTTGTATATTATTTTGAGATCGTTTTGTTGTCCTCATTTTTGATGGCAAGAAGGACTCTTGTATCATCCGCAAAGGATGAGACATGGCTACCTGTATTGTTATTTATGTCCCCTATAAGAATGATAAATAATATTGGACCTAGAACAGTTCCCTGGAGTACACTACTTATCATATTGGACTAAGTTGAGCTGGCACCATTTGCTGTGATGGACTGGGTTCTATCACTAACAAAGTTAAGAATCCACGTCCGCACTTTTCCGCCAATACCCAGCTGTTTCAATTTATGGCATAAGATCTCATGGTTAAACAGCATTCATCCATCCATCCCATTATCAACCTTTACATATTATTTGTACAGCGCCTTTGAATGGCTCCTGCTAGTTAGGGCGCTTTATTAAATATACTTTATTATTATTATTATTATATCGTACATAGCTTAGGAATTAGGATAGATTGAATAAAGTGGCAGTATAAAACTTGCCACATGAACTAATTTATTTTTGACGGTTATGTAAAGCTGGATAATTATTGGTTACATGTAATAATACTGTAATTAATAACGTTTTCAAATTGCATTATATCTGCCTTTGATTGAAGTGAGTGTTCAATAATATAGTGTTAAGTGTTAAAACTACAATGGAAATCATAAGATCACCATTTGAATATCATATTTCTATATCCAGATCGATCTTTAGGGAAAATCTTATAGCCCACAGAATATTATATATTAGAAGCCAGTTTATTACATAGGTGGACCAATATATATCTGTTGAATGTCATATTAGCAGCAGTATCCCATTAATATAATATCTTATTTGTGAATATATCACACTAACCTAATTTTTGTGTTTATTATTAATCAACATCACCTTGAAACATTTTCGATGTTGTCTATAAAATATTTATGAAGGCATCCACCTACGAATACTAAAATATTAAAATAATTAATTGTTTAAATTGGTATTCAGGTACATTCATATTTTTTAATGTGAATGCCCAAGACTTGCTGTTTTCGCTACTTTTGTAACTGTGGTAAAGACATTTTGTTAATTGCCCTGTTGAAATATTGTAAACCAAAACAAAACAAAACCAGCACTAAAATGATGTATTTAGATAAGACATATAATTCTTATAAAAGATTTTGTATTTACCTGAAACTTTTGGTCGAGTGACACCCAACAATATCATCTACACTTAATATCATGTATTTCATATCATCATTTAAAGGTTATTGCTAAGTAGTAAAGTTTCATCTGATTCAGTATATGTGTACTTTATTATTATTGATAATTGAACAGTCCAGTCAGAAATTAATTAAATGTCCTCCATGACATTATGACATTGAAGGATCTGTTTCTATCAATGCATTATTAAACTGTACTCACTGACATTTATATCTAATGAGGTGTTTATTATCATTTATCTTAATACTCTACTGGGAACATTTTAGTTGTTGTTGTTGTAGTTGTTGTTGAGTTATTTAGCTTTATTGCTGGTCACACCTGCCACATATAGCAACTGGGGCAACTCCCTAAAGACACAAATTGCAGAATCACAGGCATGATTGGGATTCGAACCTAGGCTTGCAGTGCCATGCTCTGACCACTGTACTACTGGAGTGCTCCGACCACTGTACTACCAGAATGCCATGACCACTGCACTACCGGAGTGCTCTGACCGCTGCACTACCGGAGTGCTCTGACCACTGCACTACCCGAATGCCATAGAAACATTTTAGTAACTCCTCTGAGGCAGTTTTGTACTGGTTTTTTGTATCTGACACAAGTTAATGCTAAAATATAAGGTCTTTCAGTGGAGTAACAAACTGGTAAAACGTGGGAATAAAGCCACATTTCAACAAGAATACCTATCAAGTCTAATGCTATATAATGACTGGATAATAATTTGTACCTATATAAAAGGTTTAACGATGATCGCATGATGCATATTTAATTTCGTTCAGTATTTTTGGGCAGTATCAGTTTTCATCACTATATATAATGTTCAGTTGGTTATATAATCCAGAACTGCACAAGGTCAACAATGTCAAAGTAAAGCTTAATTGCAAAACCTGGTTACTCCTAAATTTTGTTAACAATAAATTGACAGTCAAAATTTATATATTAAAAAATAGTATTTGTACATCCACTAACTGAACATATGGATTACACTTTACAATAATTCCAGCCCTCGGAATGTATTTTATTTCCTATTGCTATACACCGTTGGGGGCTGAGGTTGGTATCGGAAAATAACAGCCCTTAACAACAAAGTGCCCAGCGCCTAATTAAATACATTGGATAAAGAATACGGAAAATTTTCGTGGGTGAAAAAATATATTAGCCAGCACAGGAAGCCGATCTTTGTGAAAACATTTACAGTGGCTGAAGAAAATGGCGCAGCTTATCTGAATAAACAAGAATAAAAATTCTGTCCACTAGAATAAATACCTGGTGTATCTGCCTGTGATGAACGTGGTATTGAGTCTGTTAGAGTGTTCATGAAAAGTGAACCGTATAATCATTATAACAGTGAATCTTTTAACACGGCATGCCAATGGAGCATTGGCTAGAACGCTCAGGCGCGATTTACCAGGCTGTGGGTTCAAATCTGGCCGATACCTATATTTAGTTTCCCGACGTCGATGTCCATCAACCGTTACATCCCAGATGTGAACGGCGTCCTGGCTAAACAATTACAACACAAATTAGTTGCTATTTTATCAGTGGTAAATGTTTACAGATAGCACCCTCTGGTTATTCCGTTATTTTGTTCTCTGTTTGAACTCACAGGCTTTAGATTTATTGATTCAGTCTAGTAGTACCTGAGTGCACTATTAAGATATGCTTGTACAGGTATATTGGGGGCCTTATCCCGATTCATGTCACGGTGTGGGCATTCCTTGCAGTGGCTCTTCGCGCCTATAAGCAAACATTTACCTTTGGCAGCCTGTACCAAAACTCCGACGTGGCCAAATATCGTGGTATTGTTTTCATGGTCAATATTTAGTCACCAAATTAGGCAATCATCTCTAACATTTGCTGAATTTTTTGGTATTACAATAGCCCACCCAACCGCAATATTGTGTGAAGTGATATACCTCGGACACCAGCGAGGACCGAGATGAGTTTATTTGCTTTGAATATCTATTTATTTGATTATAGATTTCGTTAGATGAGCAAAGGAGTTCGATGCTTTGTAAATATTATAAAGAAGATAAAAATGATAGCCCATCCACTTTTTAAAAGTTTTTAATTTATAAATATAACACGTCCCGATAAACTGTTCTGCTTTATTATGTATTTAATTTAAGTATCCATGTATACTACCCAGGCTGTGATTAATAATGGGAACATTTAGTTGCTTTCGTTATCTTATTGCACGTGTTGTGCCGTGAATTGAGTATGATGTGTGGGTTGGTGAGTGATTGAGTGCTTTGTTTAACCATTAATCTGGTAACATCTGGAAAATGTGGCCAAGTCTACATGGTCTGATCAAACAATCTGGCCGAGAAATAAATAACTGAATAATTTAATGTTTTATTGGTCAACTTTATTGAACAGCTAAATATATTGTGAGTGAGTGAGTGAGTGAGTGAGTGAGTGAGTGAGTGAGTGAGTGAGTGAGTGAGTGAGTGAGTGAGTGAGTGAGTGAGTGAGTGAGTGAGTGAGTGAGTGAGTGAGTGAGCGAGCGAGCGAGCGAGCGAGCGAGCGAGTTATGATATAATTATGTTTTTATTTAATTTTTGTACCTTTGGTTTACATTACTAATTAAATTTTTGTTACATCTTCGGTGTTACTTTCATCGTTTTGATCAGTTCTTCTTCCATTGTTCATTAGTTGCTAGAAATAATCACGGAGAAAACAACAAGACTGTTAATCTAAGTTATATGCTCTTGGTAACGTACTTGTTCTACATTAATTAATTGATAGATTGTTTTTACTGTAAACTAAGCGACGAAAAATGATTCATATCAAAGATGGCTGAAAAACCTCAGAGTTAGAACTAATTCAGTGGCAAGATAATTTTGTGTTAAAACTGTTTTAAAACACTTAAATGGGGTTAATTAATTGAAATGTGAATTATAGAAAATAGCTTGCTAATTTTGTTTCTACCTTCATTTCTCCGGAAACATTCTGGATTCATTATCATGCCATATTTTATCAGAGTATTCTTAGGTTTCATGTGAATTTAAATTTTATGTCCATTTAAATTTCAACCTATTAGCTAAGTTGATAATAATACAAATTATAATTATTGTAACACTATACAGAATACAATCATATACTATAGTCCAGATGTATATCGTATATGAAGAAACAGTTTTTGAAAGACCTAAAATATCCTTCTTTCTGACTCCTATGTAATTACTTATTACCCACCGATTAGAAATGCTAGAGGCAATTACATTTTTAGTTGATGTCATGCTATCTGTCTTGAGGTTTAAAACACGGTTTTAAATCGCGGCGTCAAATACAAGATTTCTGTTGCTAATAAAACCTGAAACTGGCAATGTGAACTAACCTAAAACCCATTACCATACGAAATACACTTCTATAATCAACCTTGAATTTGGACACTACCTGTTTGTGTTGACCATCCCATAGAGATTCCCAATATAAATTAAATTACAACAGGTAGAACTCAACTAGTACAGTGAGAAAATGTTAATATTAATATATTTGTGCTTTCATTGAGACTTGGTTATTGTGTTGTTGTTTTTTTATTGATCATGTATTTAACATTTATTATTATGCTAGCTATTCACGTGTGTGTGTGTGTGTGTGTGTTTGTGTGTGTGGCCGCGTGCGCGCGCATTTAGCTGGGATGATGTGAACCTGTTAAATATATAATTGGGTGAAAACTTGAAAACAATTTTCTCGACATGCTTGGAATTTATTGTAATTAACAACAAATAAGGTTAATTAATATTACATTATGGCATCATGTTCACAGCATATGGTTCACGTCGTGGTTTATTTTGTCTGTATAGACATACTTTATTATTTATCATAAAGGAAGCTGTCATTAGAAAAATAGGATAAAAATGAAAAACAAATGGTAAACTTAATTTTGTATTATAATACTCTAGAGGCACTTGAATTAGAAATCTGAAACCACCATCTGGAAGAAGCTGACCTTAAGACCTGACAACCGTGTTATAAGATGGCTGGTGAAATATGTTTTAGCTCAAGGCTACAAGAACATTCAAATTGGGATTATAAACGAAAGCAAAGTAGCCAAAAGTAAAGTAGCCCGGGTCTCTAAACCGATCAAAAAAGACTTGTGTCCCGACTTCTAACAAAACCACTGTTTATATAACAGAGGATTTTATAATTGTTATAAATTAAGCTCTCCGTGACATTAAATATATGCCATTTTTTCTAGCCACTAGGTGTCAAGTGGTTAAGGCTCAGTTGCCTTTAAAATTTTTTCCCCTTTTGGGAATTTCCCCGAGTTTAACCCAATCCCCCTTTTCCCCAAAAAGCCCATTGAATTTTGACCCCTGGGGCCCAGTATGACCTTGTCATCAGCTCCGTAAGGAATGTATTATGTCTAGCTGTATATAATCCATCCATCCAATTAATGTTCTTTATCTCTCAACTCGTTAACAGCCGTATAATCCTGCCCGACCTCCCCCCTATTTCCGGTTGCTGGATTGAAATCCAGAAGACCATTCTGAACGCATATGAGACTTATGTTGTCAAGATTCCTGCTATTGTCATTAGATACATATTAGTACTGATAAACATTGGACAGTAACAGAGCCATATCCCATTAGTTGTTATTGTGATATGATTGAACTGCTAAGGTTTGGAGTTAACTGATAATTAATATCGTCTTGGTTTATATAGGTGCTAAAATAAATAAATATCGGATCATATTTCTATTTGACGTAAATTGTAATGTGATTAGAACATTTACAAATGGTTTGATTGGGGAACTGTTTTGTGGGTTTAGATATAATTACCCCTGTAACACGTTTCTAATTATACCAGACAGACAGACAGGCACGCACCGCGCACACACACACACACACAAACGTGATAAATAAATATATACAGAATCCATGCTGCCATTATATACTTTTTACAAAGTAGTTTAAACTTCTTTAATAAATGCACTTTTAACCAAGATACTTTTTTTTTAAAATTTTAGACATATTTTGGATTTGTTTTGTGAAATATTCATTTAAATATAATACTGTATGTAAATTGTAATGTACCAAATCAATATGCTTCATTTCCTTTGTGCGTGCTGCATCTTCATAGCTGTATGCATAAATTAGCCATTTAAGTGTGTTTTACACATCCTTGGTCTAAGTAGGTTTTGATAAAAATAGGTATGGATTGTATCATTTCGATATTTTTCTTTAATGCTTTAAAAAAAGAAATTATAGTTTTCGTGGCTGTACAGTGGGCCTTCCTGTAGTGAAGTGGTTAGAACATTATGCTCCAAGTAGACAGGACATGGTTTGACTTGATTCGTATTACCTGTGTTTGTTAGATGTTTCCCTGGACATCATAGCCCCACAGCCACAACTATCTCAGGTGTGACCCGAGCTTTAAGGTTAAACAAGCCATCTACTCAATTAACTGTGGTCACTTCAGCAGCCCTGGAAATGTAGACTAATTAATTAATATTGGACTGATTAATTTAGTGCTAGAATTAGATGTGAGCATACATCTGCCTATGAGAGAGACATCTATAGGGAGATCGTGAGGCTAATCCTGTTATCTGGTGGTCGGGACTCCAGTCATACTAATGCACTGTGTGGTGGTTGTACATGTATATTAAATGTTGTATGTCTACTCAGTCTGAATATATCCTTGACCTTTGGTGACGCTGGTAGGTCTAATTGAATGTTATTTGATCCCATATTGAAGTAATATCCTCTATGGAAACAATTCAGTGTTTATGGCCATTTGTCTCCTGCCCCCCCCCCCCAAAAAAAAAATTGCTTTATCCTTTATAATAATATTACCTCCTCCAGAGAGGGGATTCGAAGCATCTAAATCACTCATATACTACAGTGTTTGACAAACATTGTCAATATCAAGAAATGACTGATTGATTATAATTGATTAGTTGGCTGTTGTTTGTTTTTGTTTTTTTGTTTTTGTTTTTTTAATGATTTAATGATTTGATCAATGAAGATGATCCCATTATATTCCATGTCTACTCAATTTGGGTAGACTATCATCTGCGATAAATAAAGATAACTGATGGTTTTATAGTAATTGTGATGTAAGAGTTGAGACACAACAACAACAACAACAACTGATTCTATTTTCTCAGTTCCAAAACCAGTAATTTATTTTAATTAAAAACACAATTTCATTACCATATATACTCGCGGTTAAGTCGATTTGTGTATCTGTCCTGTCGTCTAATACGCGGGTGTATACGTTAAATTCATTTGAGCAATTCCAAATTGACAAGCTGGAGTGAAGGTGCTCCTGTGATCCAGTTAATACTCCACTATGTAATGGGACGTCCAGGTTGTGGGGCTCAGAGATTCCCAAATTATCCATGTCTGCGAAATGCTTCACCCATCAATAAAAGACTTTGGCCAATTCGTGTTATGTCTCAACAGAGTAGTCCCTAGACAAAATGTCCGAACTGAAGCCAGGGCCAAAGCTAAACAAAGTAATCAATCACTCGCCTAAAAGAAAAATGAATTAAGTTATAGATCATCTTATCAGTATCAATTCCTAACGCGTTGATTCCATTTTTATTTTCAATACAAACTCCAGAATGTAATTGAGTCCAAGTTTGTTTTCCTTTACTATATAAAAACTGGATCAATACGTCACGAGAAACTTCGTTGTTTTAACTGTCTGATTCTCAGTAGGTATGACATTAGGGTAAATAATGTGGTGAAGAAAAATGGTTTGTGAACGAAAACTCCATTATAGAAATAACACCAAATTTTGAATATAAAACAAATGGATTATCTGCAGAGAGAAAATAGTAATAACAAGCATTATAATAGCAAGGAAAATATGTAAAACAAGCTTTTAATTTATTATATATTTATATACATTGTATTCTAGTAATGTATTGCCATTAATAAATAGCCGTTGTTAACATTTTGTCTTTTATCACGCATTGGAACTGGCCAATGATTTGTAGGTAAATCATCTGGATTATAAACTGCTACAAGTATATGGCTCATTTATTTTGATTATTCTAGTAGCTCCAGAGATGTGAGCCCAACATCAGTCCCCCCCCCAAAAAAAACGGGATTTTGCTACTCACTCTGCACAGAAACTGAATATGGTTTAATTAAATATCGATTTTACATAACTGTTGTATATACCGGTACTTCTTAACCTTTCCGATGTTCAACATAAGTAGTAGTCATCCCCCATTGTTGTCATTAGCCAGGATAGCGCAGTTAGTTAGAGCATAGGACTCATAGCCGAACGGTTGTGGGTTCGAGGCTCCGTGAGCTGCAATGCCATCATGAGGCGACTGGTTCACTCATCCATAAAAAATGAGAACCTGACAGGACTCAATGGCTTTATGTTTGAGTAACACTTTGAGCCTTTAAAGGCAGCATGCGTTGTATGCTCCCTCGGGAGTTGAGATGTGTGCTGTGTGGAACTGGTCTGAATCAGGGATAATAATATTGTAAAGCACCTTAGAACACCTCTCTAGCTGAATAGGGCGCTATATAAATGTCACCTATTATTATTTTTTTTAGCGGTTGTTAGGGCCAACTGTGATAAGGAATAAGTAAGTACATAGATCACTGAGTGACACTGTCCGACTTCCAGTCATGTGAGTGCAGAAAAAAAAAGATGTTATTCCATTAGTTTTAACTGGCCTGAAAGATGATAATCCTCTCCTGTGGATAGTGCTACATTCCGATATATGCATCATGGTGTTAGCCAGACAACCGTCCATGTGTCAAAATGGACAGCCTCACATTTATGTGGATGACCAGAAAATGCACTGGACGACCTAAATTTATATTAAAATATGTCAAGTTAAATTGATATTTTAATGCATTTAAATGGCATGTGTGTCTCTAAGAGCACCCAGCTTTCTAAATTTTGCAGTGCACCACATAACCCCTTGCCTGCCAATACACACCTCAAATCCCAATGGAGCATACAGTGCATGTTACCATTTATAGGCACGAAGCCTTACTAAGACATATAGCCATTCCGTCCTGTCAGGTTCTCATTTCTGGCTGACTGAATCAGTCGACAGATGACAGCTTTAGAGCCTCGAACCTGCAACCCTTCAATTACAAATCTTATGCTCTGACTAAATATGACACTGTATTTTCATTTAAGATGGAGAAGCTGAGGGAAACTGCCTTCAGTAATTAGGTCATATTTGTATATTATAATAGTTTATATTATACAGTCTTGTATCATCAAAATGGGGCATCTTCTAGGTTGAACTGATAGCATGGCTGGCCACAGACTTCTAACACCTGGGTTCAAAGCCCAGTTGGGCTATGGCTGAAGACTATCTTTCACATCCTCTACCTATGGAATTCGCTTGGCCACACATTTAGCCTACCACAAAAATGCACAAAAAGGGGCTGTCAAACAACAACATCCATATTTCCAGCTGAATAACATATATGAATGTTCTACTTGACGTATATCTGAAGGGTTCCAAGCAGCTCCTCCTCCTCCTGCTGATACCTCCTCCCCTGCTGCTGACAATTTCCTCAGTCATACATTCCAGGTGTAGCTAGCACTAAGACGGAACAAAGCAATTACTCATTGACCCTCCCACTCCTCGCACATTCACTTACTCACTCGATCAATCACTCAGAATTGAGGCAAAATTTCCCAAAGGTCTTCTATATCAGATTGTTTTTCTTCCCGAATGGAATATCTATAATATTCCATTTCGGTATTTAATTAGAATAAAAGACAATAGCGTTATTTTAATACAATTAGCCACCAACCTGAAGGAGCATATCTGCCGATGTTCTGTGTCAAGATGTTAATCTCTAAATTGGCATACAGACTAGTGGGGGACTCGCAGAATGGTATTCTCTGGCATCAAGCAAACATCTATACAAATGAAAACACAAAGCGTTCATGACAGTTTGGTAATTCTAAGCATCGTGTCTATATTTGGTTATTGGATGTTTGTTTGACCTAGTTTGGGTTTTTCTATCAGTGAATAAATGTGGCATCAATATAAGGTTGCTGTACGTCCCCAGCTTTCCTTAGCTGGACAGAGCTGATTCTCTTACTATGGTAAGACAAGCTCACTCACAAAATGAATGAGAGGATATATATATATTCTGTGGTAGACCACAATCAGTGTGTGTGTGTGTGTGTGTGTGTGTGTGTGTGTGAGGGAGAGAGAATATGTTTTTATTTTATTTTATGTTTTATTGCCAAATAAATAAAATACAAAATATTATATTTGGCATGTGCCTTATTAGTTTTTTTCTTCTTTTAATGCACACATTTCTTAATCTTCATTGTTTTCCATTCAGTAATTAATGATAGAAAGATATATAAATAGATAGATAGATAAAGAGAAAGAGAGCTTCATTGTCAATAAATGTTGTTGATTTAAGTACGTATCGCTCCAATTAAGTTTGTGTGGGACTTTTTTTACACAGGTTTTATTATAAATATTATCGTTGTTCCTATTTTTCTAAACAGGTTGTATCTAAAAAGATGGGAAGATTTGATCATGGCATTGTTTAGATTTACGACTACAGTAATTACTCTTTTTTAAAGCCAGTCTGTACTTCGGGATAACTGTTTGAAACTTTTCAGGTTTTTTTTCCTTCAGTTTTAATGATAGAAGTTCTGCTGTCGTCGAGCCATGATAGTGCAGTTACTTAGTTAGAGCGTAGGACTCATAGCCGAAGGGTCGCTGGTTCGAATCACCATGTGGTGACTGGTTCACATAGCCATAAAATGGGTACCTGACAGGACGCAATGGCTATGTGTTTGAGTAACGCTTTGCGCCTATAATGGCAGCATGTGTTGTATGCTCCCTTGGGAGTTGATATGTATGCTGGGTGGAAACAGGTCAGAGTCGGGGATAATAATACTGTACAGCGCCTCAGAACAGGGTTACCTGGTTCTGGCGCCATATAAACATGGATTATTATTATTATTTTAGTTATTTGAAACTGTTACACCTGGAGTTTATTGAATTGACAATAATAATAATAATAATTTAAGAACATTAGACAGTAAATCCCCATTACAAGGTTGCCAAAAGTTGGTTAGAAATATTGAAAGCTAAATAGCTGCTCTAAGGCACCGTAGGTATTATTAACCCTGACTCAGACCTTTTTCAATCCAGCGCATGCCTCAATTCCTAAGGGAGCGTACAGTGCCTCCTGCTATTATAGACGCAAATCATTACCCCTACATCATGTGATATATGAGTAGTTCTTGCTGAAACTCGGTGTAGATTTATTAATGGTTGGTTAGACATTTTGGTGTTCCAAGACATTTTTAGCAACCACCTTTATTAGATATTTTGTTCCTATAATATATTAGGGGTGCCTCCGTGGTCTAGCGGTAATGTATTGGACCACAGATCACTACCACCCATGTTCGAATCTTGGTGGGGTCATTTCTGAATATTGTTTCATCTTTGACTTCGCTTCATTACCTTTGGTGGTCGCTCGGCCCATTTAGCTGTAAACAAAAGTGACTGTAAAACACCAATCATCATCATCAATTATCATCCTATAATATATTAACTTTCACTTGCCCTTAAATTTAAGGGCAAGTGTATGTTGATATGTGAATAAAATGAATAAGTGATCTTTTTATTTAATTTAAAAAAAAATTTAGTTGATACCAGACATGGGGTCAATTTAATTTCCGAATTAGAATTGATTATTTAAAAAAGAATTGAATTGGAATTGATAAATTTGGAATTGAAATTTCCTACAAAAAAAATCCAGAAATTAATTTATCATTTAATTTTTTAATTCATAAATATTTCTTCCATGGGAATCCTACTTGGAATATAAACTACTCAGAGTAGATATTTCAAGTAGGTACTCGGAGTACCTACTCTTGGTAAAAAGTAGTAGGTAAAATAAAGTTGGTAAAAACAGAATTGGAATTAGGGAAATTGATAAATTTGATTTGAAATTGACCAAATGGAATTGAGCCCATGTCTGGTTGATACACAATATCTCAATTCTAATTGGACAGATGTGGAGATGAAGCCAGATGACACTTAGTGTCCTATGCCAAATATTTCCTTAAAACCCAAGATTCGTATGGCCTTGCTGTGAAAAATTTACAATATTAGGCCTTTTATATATTAATACACTTGTCAGAAATAGTCTCTAGATTTTGTACTTTGGAGGATTCCCCATGATAATAAAAATAATAATAATCCTGATCAGTGTTCTTTCTACAAGTTTCTCTAATGCCAATTATCATTGAGCAATGTGTTATTTCAGGATTTGACACAACGTGGTGAAGGCAAACAAACAGTGTTATATTTGTTGTCATTTGTTTTGGTAACATATGGCATTAAGATATCCGAAAATTAATTCTGACAGTATAGTTATCTTACAAAGATAAGAACTTATAATGTTTTCCATTAAAACATGAAAAAATATTTGGTTTATTTTCAGCCATTCTCAAATAACAGGAGATGCATGTCTTGATGCAGCTGTTGTCCAATTCATTGATCAATTTATTATCCATGTTTTTATGACCAAGTAGTATTTTGCCACCAGAAATATTTAACAGGTGGGACGTAGCAAATATGATAGAATTTGTGATTTGTAACAGAAAATACACACCTTACTACTTATTAATAATAGAAACGTTGGACTAGTGCCATGTAAACATTCATACTCATAGCCAAGCCACTGAAGAGAGTAGATTTTCATTTTTGATGGGTCATTGTGGCCAGTCACCTATCTTGCTCAGGCCAGGTCATTACCGGCATTGGAATTAATCTTTGGGTGGAAGACTTGAAAGTTTTAATGTTTTATGACGATGGTTCATTTTCACGGCTCCCAGATTTTATTGTATTCCTGATTTTGTGCGTTCTTGTGAAAGGAAATAAATTATGCCAATACTTGAACAGGCATTACTTGTTTTCTTTGTACTGTCTTGCGATGTACTGTTCACATTACAGTTACATAATTGTTGGCTTTTTTAAGTGATAAGTCATCCCTCTATTTTGTTTTTCAGAGACCCAGAAATGTTGGACTCCCCACATTATCTCAGCTTACATGAAAGATTTAAGCTTATCAGTGAAATGTTGCTGATCATTGATTGTCTAGAGAACTTGACACAATGTCCATTTTAATGGAGGTTTTCCATCATCAGAAATGCACCGCCTGTTTGCCAAATATACGTGTTTTTAGAGATGCCTATTTTGCCACCATATACTGGATGATGCGTAAACAAGCCGGCCGTTTTATGTAGGTCAGCCATGAGTTACTGAGTAAGTGTTCGTTTTTAAAGTACAGTTAAAGCACCGGGCGATCTTTTGATAATATTTATTAGATGATCGCGTTTTTACTGTTATCTCAAATCCAATTATGAGTCTACTAGATAGACTAATCCTGAACACTGATAACTCGATCTCGGTGTTTTTTATACTAATTGATATGACCTTGGTTAGTAACCATAAACAAGGGCCGATATGACGACAGTCAATTATACACATCTGTTGCAATCGACCATTTGTTGTTACCAGCCTTAAGTTTCATCATTGCAGCATCTGATCACGGGCCCATAATGAACCGACTTCTTGATAAAAATCGGTGCAATATTCTTGCAGGGTTTTTTCTTAATTATAGCCAGTGTTGTTGCTATTCAGATTATCTTTTGTTTATTTCCATCTATTTGTTTATTAACAATTTAGTAATTACTGACTTTTTAATACGGCCATACCTTCTCATTAGATCATTATATTCATTGCCAAGAGATTGATTTAATTACGAATGGGAACCGTGAATGAGCAGCAGCTATAAATTAGCTGTGGTTTTGAAACTGCTAGATATGGTATTTATTGATATAGGATAAACCATTTACATTAATAATACTATCGATAATGATAATGTAGATTTAATGAAGCACCATTACTACCAGGTGTCGTTCAAAGTTGCTGTGCTGTGAAATCACATAATAGCACGTTTTGAACATACTATCAACATATAGACATTTTACAGGTTATAGATCAAGCAACATGACAAAGTTGATAAATTTAAATTTTTATACATTTAATTTAATTTTTTAAACTAACATAAAAATACAAGAATTGATATTTTATGTTATTATATTGTAATAAAGGTGTGTGTGTGTGTGTGCGTGTGTGTGTGTGTGTGTGTTTTAGGGTACATATAAAGAGGCAACAGGCACAGAGCATCAACATATCTAAACATCCCTCGAGACCTACCTCTATAAACACAATTACAAATATACATACATTAATCTAAAATTAAAATGTTCCATACCTCCACATATTGATAGATGTGTGCGTATACCTAAGCATGTGTCTGGTCTACTCATCAGCTTGCGGGAACCAGCTAATTACCTTTTCGTACGCGACAAATATGTCACGCCCACAGGAAAGCGGCTACATGCAGGTTACGTACAAAAAGCGGAAGAACGTAAAAACAACATTTGATACCAGAACTCGCAGAAAACACCACGTGTGTGTGGTTCAATGGTGACTTGTTATAAACATATGATAACTACTTTGAAACCACAGTTTACATTCAACAGTAATTTTCTCTGGTCCAAAAGAAACCTGTATATAAAAAATTTGACACCTCAAATGCTGACGTCAGCTTTATTCTTCGTTCGAATAACCGTGTATTATATATCTCCATATTTTCATGAATAACCTTATACTTTCCATATTGTTTGTGCTAGTAGTACGTTAGTGTGTATAATGATGATGAACCATCTGGGTTGTTTATGATAAAGATGACACAGGTGGGGTGAGGAGACTTGATGTTGATGATTAATCAACTTGGTGGTTTTATGGGGATAATCCGGTGGCAATGTGAGTAAAATACGATTTTACCATATGTTGATAACATATTCGTTTATATTTTAACAGTATCGTGTTCTGGACAGTTCAACCTCTTTGCCATAAGTAGCCTGTTACAATGGTACAGTGGTTAGAGAACAGCACTGCAAACCTTCAGGCTGTGGGTTCCAATCAGGCTTATACCCATGTTTGTGGGATGTGTTACCCTAAAAAGCACCCCCTTGGCCATGTCCCGGATGTGATCAGTGTTGAGGCCAAACAACTCAGCTGAACACTTTGGAAAGAGATAGAGAGAGTTTGTGTGTGTGTGTGTGTGTGTGAATATTTTATGCAATATCATACCCCTTTATATATATCAATTACAGTTAGCATCAAAGGTGAATGGGATTTAAGGGGAAAATATAGTCTTTTCATTAGCTTTTTAGCTGAAGATGGGATGACCTTAAACACGAAATTTATTATTACTGACTATATTATAGGTGACTGTAGTTTACTAGTTTATCTAGTTATTATCAGTATTTATGCTCTATTAATGTTTGATTTACCATCTCTCTCTCTCTTATATATATATATATATATATATATATATATATATGAAATATTTATCCCACATAACTGGTGCTTTTATCAGATGATTTAATTAGTGATACCTGTTAAATGGAAGATAATCAAGTTAATGGAGATACAACTCAGATCCAATGTTTAATATCAATTTTAAAATGAACCATGGCATTCAATGAATTATTTTGTACCATTTTTAAAACTCAGTTATTTAAATTGACCTATTTATAGCATTCATGAAATAGAGTCTCTGTGTTTATGCCTAAAAGGTGTTTTTCTATATGAGCCAGAACATGATTTAACCCTATTTCCGGTGTAAAGCTGCCTTAGGTAGAGACCTACATTGATAAAGGCACCATATAAAATACTATTATTATATATGACCACCCGTGTTCGAATCTCGGCGTGGGCATATCTGAAGGTTCTTTTGTCTTTGACTTTGCCTCATTACCTTTGGAGGTCGCTCGGACCATTTAGCCTATCTTGTGCACAAAACTGGCCATAAAACACCAATCATCATCACATATGACTGCTATTTTGCCTATCAAACCCAGTGTCTTTTGGGGGAGGGGGGTATCTTGTTTATGTAGTAATACTGGCATACAACTGTTGAGATTGTTAGTTTGCTCTCTTTTACTCTGTAGTGCAGAGACTAGCTAGATAGGATGTTGCATTTAATTTTTAGAACATTTTATTTCCAGCTGATTAATAATATACTCCAGCTTAAAAATGAACCAAATTTATTAATTATGATATACAATGATATATGTAGCAATTTACCAGCTACTGTCAAGCTATTGTTTTATCAGAAAAGATGTGCTGAATAATTAAAAATGTGCTGAAAAATTAAAATGGAATATGAATTAATAATATCAACGTGTTTTAATTGTTCATCCTATTTCCTTCATTACATTTGTAATAGCTTAGACTTTGAACTAATAATTACAAATAAATAATAATAGATTTAAATTGATAACAAGTAACTGAAGTGTTCCAAATGAGTTTTCAATAATATTATTTGTATTTTTAAATCTACATCAACACACATATTTACTTAAATGTGTGTGTGTGTGTGTGCATGTGTGTGTGTATAAACTCTCAAATTATTTATTTCTGTACAATACAAGAAATGTGTATTCTATCACATTATTTCTATTTTTAAATACACATTAAAACACATATACACATTTACATGTATATTTAAATTCTCAAATTATTTCTTTCCATAGAATACAGAAAATGCATTTTAGTCTGTCATGATTGGGGTGGTGTTGTTGGTTGGATGTTTGCTGCTAAATATCCTGACGTGGTGGAGAAGTTTGTAGCCTGTAACAGTTCAAATCCGATCGCCCTTCTAAAACAGGTTCTGTATGATGTGGTAAGTTATAATATTCTTCATACCAATCATGCATCTGTATCTTAATGTAAGTTAACATTGTGTCCACTTTTAGGGATATTGTTCTGTTTATTGTAAGAGTATGACTTCAAATGAATTAGCAAATATTTGATCCTTGTTTTTTTCTTTCTTATTAAATAAGACTTTGTCATGCATATTGCATTTGGATGTATTGTTATTTATGTCAATTGTATATTGTAAGTTTATTATTTAAATGTAGCAGGAACCTTAATTTCATATTTGTATGGGGTATCTTAAATCTACCACATCTCAGCTGATGTAATAAGTTGATTTTTCAGATAACAGACAGAGTAGGGAAATTTAATAAAGATGTTGACATAAACATGTTTGACTTTGTCCCGTGCTAAGTGTGGTATTTCATTTTAACATATGTGTGCTCTGAAACTAAAACTATAGACAACAATTTGATTGATAATTAATTTAATTAACTCAAAGTACGTACCACTATTTAATTTTGTACTTAATCCATTCGGTGAGTGCTGTACTGATTTTGGTTGTCTTGAACTTTTGTAAACATCTTAGAATTTTATGCTGGATGATAGATGTGTAGAATGATAGAAATGCTTAAGTATCTGGTAAGATAGTGGCCTAATGAGGAACACTCGAGCAGAGGCTAAAAAATATTTTAGTACTGCCTTTGCTGCACTTTATTTTTTTCAGAATCACACGCACAGTTAAAATATTTCACAAATATTCACATTATAGTGTGTGTACGTGCGTGCATATATGTGATAGAAAGAGAGAGTATTTGTCAGTTGATTTCAAGTTTGTCTTTAAGAAGCTACAATAGTGTACAACATACTATTTTTTTCTTGAACTCCAGGCACATATTCTTCTTCCAAATTCCGTGGTTGCCAGAGATTTTTCTAGGTGGTCACGACTTGGCTCGTTTATCTGACGTTTTCACTTCGCTGAGACAGAAAGGCTCACACGTGTTTGGCGAAGATGACTTGGAAGCCTACAAGTACAACTTGAAGAATTTTGGTCAGTTGATGTACAGTTGATGTATATTATATAATAAGAATGTATATCCTATCATAATGTCATCCTGTGAAAAAATTATTTTAATGCAAAAATGTGTCCAAGAAAGTTGCTTGTTTTTAGCTGGAATATTCCCACCAAAAGTATTCAGCACCAAGTAACAGATGTATTACTGATGGCATGCCTATTAGATTCTTTGCATTTAATTGTTGTTATCATACAAACTTAAGTTGGTCTTCAGATGGCCAGATGTTAATGATCCCATGTAACAATTTAATGATATATAAAATGTGGGGTTTAGGAGTGTTTTATGTGACCTTGATGGAGTCCACAAACTGTTCTCAAATGAAAACCTTTATCAAGCACCAATCAACACTGCCAGCCAAGACAAGATTTGACAACAAAGTCACTTATAAAGGATTGCATATAACACCTATAGGATTACATATAATATATATAAGATTACATATAATATATATAGTATTACATATGACATTTAGAGAATTACATAGAACATATAGACAATTACACATAACATACAGATAATTACATATAACATATTCAGGAATATATATAAAATATTCAGCATTACATATAGCATATAGAGTGTTACATATAATATATAGAAGATTACATATAACATATAGAAAATTATATTTATCATATAAGAGATTACATATAACATATAGAAAATTATATTTATCATATAAGAGATTACATATAACATATAGAAAATTATATTTATCATATAAGAGATTACATATAACATACAAAAAATTAAATTTATCATATAAGAGATTATATAGAAAATTATATTTATCATATAAGAGATTACATATAACATATAGAAAATTATATTTATCATATAAGAGATTACATATAACATATAGAAAATTATATTTAGAGAGCGGCCAACCGTTACGATTTCTACGGAATCATTACAATTTTCTGTTGTTCTAAGCCGCACATTGTATCACATGCAGTTACTCTGACCACATGGCTTGCAAGCCTTTGCCGGAACAGCGAATCACTTTTTCAGGATGGCCCAGAAATGTGTGGGGGTGATATTTGACATATGCAGCAGATCCCCTCTTTCTTACAATGTTCCTTGATTTGGAGATAGCGAAAAAATATGACAGCGTCAGTGTTCTTGTGGAGACGTTAGCGTTTGATGATTCAAATCAGATGCAATACCAACCATTCAGTATAGCCACCAATGAATACAATGACATGGACAACACGAAGCTATATCCAGTGACGATTAGATATGTTTATTTACGTACTGGTAACTTTTTACGTGGGCGATAATGTGGGATTTTAGCAACTGAACCAAAATGCGCGCGCGTGTGTGTAACCTACATCAGTTTTCCTATTAAACAACACTATTTTAACCTACTAATGCCAACGAAAGTGGATTAAAAAAAGGGGATAAGGGATAGGGTTATCCCACCGATTGAGATGCCTACCATTTAAATAACAGAAGATAGTCAACTGACAACACCGTGGACAGTCCTATCCATTAGCTACAGAAAATTAACTTTACTTCCATTTTGGGTGGTACTATGTCTCCCTCGGATCTGATTGTGTAAGGATACTCCTTCGACTGTTTGGGGAATACGTGTATCTTAAAGTATACCTTCTGTCTAAATAACCAATGCACACGTGGGTGGAGGCTAAATGTATTGTAGAATACATTGGAAATAGAATTTCAGCGAAAGGATATATATTAATTAATGATTTACCAATGGCCAAAGAGGTATGTTTGAAAGCTGACCATACAATTTGTACTATTTTCTACTTTATCAGGCAAGAGGGAGTATTTCGAAATCCATGTACACAAGAAATGCACTTAACTAACACCAGAAGAAGTAAAAACAATTCCATTAATGTCTCTGGTGACACTTAAGAAGAATTCTATCCGATCTTGGGCCCATATATATTGTTGAGTGGAAAACAAACAGTGCCATTTTCTATTCACTTTCTGAGCTTTTCAATTTCAATATGAGGCATTTGCCTGAATGTAGTTACGGTCATGGCATATCTGAAGGTTGTTTCATCATTGACTTCCTTCATTACCTTTGGAGGTCGCTCGGCCCATTTAGCCTACCTTGTGCACACAAGTGGCCGTAAAACATCAATCATTATCATTTGAGATTATTCGCTGTTCACTCATAATACGTACACGGACCGTATATGAAACGAATCTTTAGTTCGATGCATAATGCTAAGATGATCGGGGAGATTGAAGTTAGTAGTAGACAGGTTTACGATGTTAGTTCCAAAAATAACAAAAATAAGTCAATTTGAAATTGAATTATATCAGTGACGAGTGGCTCCCTGTTAATGAATGGTTTCACTTTAAATTGAAATATAAATTTGATAGAAGAGTTTAGGTTATAAAATGCTGCATCCCTGTAGACCTGATTTGTTGTATCGCTGCTGAAGCCATGCCTCTCCCTACCTTTAACTGATGGCGCGGTTAGTCGCAGCCTGCTTGAATGAACCGGCAGCGATTCAAATCTCGACTGATATACGCTTTGTGGGATGTTTCATCTTTTACTTCGTCTCATTACCTTCCTATCGTTATTCAGCCCACTTAACCGACTGCTTACACAACAGTGACCATAAATAGCAACGTTAAACAGTTATCGCTGTCCACTCTCATTTCTTATGACGGTTAACTCTTGTATTTGTTTATTGATTTTGGTTGTTTTTTCGTCAGATGATCGCCGAAGTGCTATCAACTATTACCGAGTCTCCGTCCTGTACAAGCCAGAAAAGTTGGCCTCCTACAAGGTTCGTTGTCCGACGTTAATCATTTGAGGCGAACGATACCTCACTATGGAAAAGGCATTGGTGGAACACTAAGCAGTTCGTGGACAACGAGTGTACGGTCCGCTTCGTGGAGAACGGCAGTCACTGGATCCAGCAAGAGGAACCAGAATTGTTGAATCAGTACATTAGGGAGTTCCTACAGTAGATCAGTCACATACATGCCGCAGGCAAGAAAACAACACTTTGGGCAGTCCATCAATTTATACAGTTTCTGTTCAGATTATTGTATGTGAACTTACACCTTAATATACTTATATGTATGTGTATGTGTGTGTCTGCACGTGTGTGTGTGTGTGTGTGTGTGTGTGTAACAAATACACACACAAGTACAACTATATATCGCGAGTACACTCTTTATATAAACGCGTGTGTTTGGAATTTAAACGTGATGTATAAATAATCGTGGTCCATGTCGCGGTCTTTCACTTTTTCTTTGCTGTTAATATGGTCTTATTTGTGTTTATGGCGTGGATGTGTGCGTGTGTACATGACACATTCTATTGTTGTGTCCGATTCCCATACGACGTGTTTCGGTTCTCCATTTCGACAACGAGGAACCATTCTTACTACATCATCTGCTTCTTCAGTGTTATCATGTAATTTTCGAATCGCGGCAAAATGACTCGGGTGTTTGTGCTCGAAGGGGATACTAACTCGGTGGGACAGGGTGTTCTAACTTGCGGTGTCTTCGGGACGTCATCTCTTGGAATTCTCCCGGCAAAGCACCCAGTTACAGATCAACGGCTGCATCTCTCCAAACATCCACGGGGGCGGTGACGTAATCACGGATCACACAGGACAGTCGGCAGAGACACTCGGATTTAGGGCGAATTTAAAGCAAATGAGAAGCAATATTAGAAAAACTAAGAAAGGTCGCGTTTTACAACATACACGGGAGATGTATTAATGTGGATATCGGTGAAAAAGGTGTGATGTTGTAATAGTAGTAATAAATATTTTATCCAGAAAAAATTGTAAAGAATAATACTAATAATTTAATGACCGTAGTAAGGCTTTTTACTAATCGGTAAATTGGGTGTGCCTTAATTGTTCGTGCATTGTAGTAATAAAAGTGAATTGACTATGTTATTTATGGTTAATTTTGGTTAAGATCTATTTATCCTGTGTGTGTGTGTGTGTGTGTGTGTCTAATAATACATGGTAACATGGCCATGTGTATGCCAACTTGAGTCAGAGTTCTCAATGATAGCATATTTTCTATACGTTTTGGCTTCTTAATGAAAAATTATGTTTGATAAATGAATATGCACCGGTGCACACTCCATAAACAATAAATGTTGTTACTACAACCACCCAATTTTTCCGCTCACCACATGTCTACAGATATAATGTTACTACCATACCTACACCTGTCTCCATATATTAGTACGTTGTTTATTGCCTGGTTATGTCGTAAAACCAGGACCGGGATGGGGAGGGATCCGTACTGCAGCTGACGAACAATATCACTGCCGATCTCAATTCCGTGCAAATCGGCTGTTACCTGCGTCTGCGATGTTTCATCCACTAACAGCCGACTTCGGCCCAGTGTGGTCGGGTATGGATCCTGGATTAAGACACGCCGAGACTAAAGAAAGTAATAACGCTCTGCTGTAATTACCCTCTGGAACACCCGCGTACACGGATAAGTACGTGGCCGTGCAATTTAAGGATTTTTCCAATGAACCTATAATCGTTACGGAAGAACTGGGAACCCGTTGTTGTTTTACCTGCCATTGGTTATGGTTCGCTCGTATTGCAGCTGATAATATTATGGTCTACTGGTCTTAAAGAAATTCGAAGGTGATGAAAAACTAAAACGGCGTTGGAATGTATTGGATCTGTCCTCTTTTATTTTGTTCGTGAACATGCCTGTGTGTACGTGTACGCGCGGGACCTTCCTATGGTGCGTTGGTTGGGATATTGCGGTGAAAACGTCGATATCTCGGTTCGAATCTCAGTAGGATGTTTCTATAGGGAATGTATTCCAGGTGTTTCCACCGTGGCTAAACAAAGCACTCGCTCATTCACTCACTGCCTGCATATGCAAATAATACAAACAATGAACCGGGCGGCTTGTGCTAGTATTTTAATAACCTTTTTCGCGTGTTGACTGACATCCAACAGGAGTGCGGACAGAAGCAGTGCCCGTATCACGCAATTATTGTCCAGCCACTCGACCAAATAGCCCGTGGCCTTTATTTATTGTACGTCTGCACACGTGGATTTTTCCTTCCCCCGAACCTGCTTCGATCATTTAAAGTCCGGTTAACAAATATGTGTATATATAATTAAATAAAACGGCTACACTATATCCCCATCGCTCTTAACATCATCCGCGAATGCATCAGCCAAATCGCGGCAACTGGATAGCGTGCCCTTTATTGTACTGTACGCCGTATATCATGAGCCAAGTTCAGATTATAAATGGCCTATAACTGTCAGCGCTGTGGCGCATCTCTATAATACACCTTCGCCGTCAATAACATCACACCGTACACACAACGCTATTCACCAACCGGCTGTGTGCGTATTGTGTTACCTTTTATATCGCTGATTCCTGTGTGTGTGCGAGCGAGCTACTGTAGGCCGCTAGATTTCTGATTTAATGGCTAACTGTACTTAACCTTTTAACGTTATACGCCGCCGCAATTTCTGTACTCGCCCGCTTTATTGCTTTCTGGCGTAATGGGGGGGGGGGAGCCATCTCCGTGTTTTTGGCTAAGAATTTTGATGTGTTCTGAAGGGCGTATTTAACAGCATAAAAAGCTGACAGATGGCCGGATATACAACATATTTTAACTGACATGTCGTGTACTTTATATATATTTACTGTTAGCTTTCCACCGGACATTAAAGAAACTCAAAACAATATTCTAACAATATATATCGGTTCTATCTAGTACTTACTCTGATTAATGAGTACTAATTTGGTTATGGCGAACCGAGATATGATTTTTCGTGTGTACAAAATACTCCGGGCACTACTTATTATGTGAATTAATTATAATAATATAGGTTTAAATATAACGTCATTACGAGCAGGATCCTTTCAAATGCAGTGATACCCCCAATTAGGTATGGAGTAATCGCTATTCGTAATCAATTAGTTGGCATTATCTAAAGTAATCTTAATCGTTATTTCCATATTCAATGTAACCTTAACCTATTACATTATAGATAGCACATTATATATATATATATATATATATATATATGGTGAATATGCGATATTGAATTGAAAACGGATGAAAAGTTTTCCCACCTTTGATGGCATAGGTTGCAATGTGACTACTAAGCAAAGATCGATATGAATAGTTTTAAATATATTGATTCTGCCGTTGTAATCATTTTTTTTTATTAGTCTTGTATGATTATACTATATATATATATATATATATATATATAGTATAACAATCATTTTATCTCATTAGTTGTTCATGTTTACATAGTCGAGATCTATTCTAAGGTATTTTTATGTATGTGTCCATGTTGGAGGCAGGATAATAAACACTAATATATAGTAATAATAAAGTAATCGTATTCGGTGATCACTTTCATCATTACATGTGATATCCGATTATTTAGTATGTTATATCGTGTCAAAACATTAATATTAATTATCCTGTTTGTTACACGGACCATGATTGCGTCATCCCATGGCGCAGTGGTTGGAGTACTGCGCTGTAAACTTCCAGGTTATGAGTTCGAATAGCTTCCACGCCTACGAATATTATATACATCAGTATTCCGCACAAGAGTGTTCTACTGGACTGACGTATGCAGGATTTATGTCAATTGTCTTTCTTGGTCCTGTGTATTATCCAAAAATATATCTCGAACAATTCACGCTTTAGTGCATCAAATTTACCAGGGAACCACCAAAATAATGTCCATTAATGTCTACGTACAATAACATCCTGGCTTTGATGATGTGTGTATCTACATAAAGTCCACGAGAGGATTTTATTAAGTGATGAGAAAGAAAAGAATACACGTAGCAGACCATTAAAAGTATCAATAGAAAATGTGGTTGGAGGGCTTTCTGTTAAGTGACGTCATACTTGCCAAAGGTCATCTGTTTTCGTGGAGACGTAATACGTATATCCATATTGGTGTGGTGTCTAAAACTAAAAGCATATTAAAACATAAATATTAAACAACAGCAAATCCTCATTTATTTTGATGCAAAAGTTTATTGTCTATATTTTATACATAACTATAACTTTTATTTTGTATAAAGCCCTTTATTTTGTAAGTTTTATATATCCAACCATGATTTGAAACACAAATGTTTCACTATATTTGATTCTTGTGATAGAATATATGATATATTGCATATATATATATATATATATATATTACGTGAATGTGTGTATGTGTATGCCCTATTTTGCTTTATCACACGTATGCACACACACACACACATATATATATATATATAACAAGAAGCTGCACTGTGCGTTTTTGTAATGAACATTGAGATCGCAGCGCACCTAGCGCCACGTTAAATTATAAGCAATAGTAGGCTACAGGTAACGAGGAGCCAATAGAAATGTTTAGCTTCTTGTCGAAGTTTGAACTAGGGAACTGTAAATTAGTCTTTCTTAGAACATCATACAGATATGTGCAAAATAGCATGTTTCAGGCAGATACAAAGATAAAATAGCTAGGGCATCATAAATTATAATTTATATATATATATATATATATATATATATAACGTGATCAGTGATTGCGGAATGTTTCACCTCTATCTGTTAGATAAATATGATATGATACAGAGCTGAGCATTTTCAATCCTTCTTTAATTAGTAGTTAGTTTCACTAAATTCATAGGTATAATATACACCACTGAAATTTGTACACAATCGTTAATTTGCACAAGATTCACACATTTCATCTTTAATCTTTCTAACAATATAATCAGAAGTATGTCCCTTAACAATAATTTTCTCCGTTGATACTGCCTTTCCATCCAATGGAGTAATGGCAAACCTAGACGACATTTGTTGGAATATTTATGACATATCAGAGTATTATGTCCTGGATACTGTGAATAGTTCCTTTAGAAATTAAAGGCATAAGTACAAATATAACGGTTGGGGGGAGCAAGACATTTTCAGAATGAAGACTTATCTAGTTTGGGCAGGTTTTTCTTAACATCCCAATATCATTTTAGTAGCATTGAAAGCATTCTACGCAGTTACTTATGGCACTGATATTATCCAGTAATTAGAGCACTGAGGTTCAAATCTCTAGTTCAGGATTCGAATAAAATAAAGTTACCTGTGTTCGTGGGATGAATCCCCAAAAAGTATCATCCCTGGCCTATATGTCCCAGAATAAAGAAACCAATTACTCGTTATACAGCCATCTGTGACTTTAAAATATATATATATATTGAAAGCACTCAAATTCAAAAACTGTAAAATAAAGTCTATTTACGACACAACTAACAGACAAATATGGCTGTATGTCTAGTACAGTTCACCAAAATATTGTTTTATCACATTACAATATATAGAATCAATTAATAACTGTTCTCATATTTCGGAAACGTATAAAATATTACGTCGTATCTGTTCTTTCCGGTTTCTGAGGAATTTTCTGCCTCCCCGTTATAGTCACCATTGGAATAAGTTCAACCCGTCTTCCATTTACAGTCTCCTTCCTCGTCATACTCTACCCAAATGCAATGATCAACCAAAATGAACTAGATAAGAATTATCATATCGTTGCAATACTCTGTTTGGTAACTTACCTTAACTCTTACGTGATCTTTCTTGAGCTGTCCATTGTATTTAAAGTGTTTTAATTTAACAAGATAATTGTGGAACTGTTTCTTAGAGATTTGCTATAATTTATTTTAGCTTCTGCGATATTTATACAAATGTATAACTGCTTGTATAACTCACACAGGAAGTGATTGTGATTCTTGGACATGTGTTTGAGTATTAATTTCTCAATTATTTAGTTGATGATTTCTTCACTTTCTCTTGAAACACTTATTCGTGAGTAAATCTCCAATTGGACAGCAGATCTTTTTCAAGTATTATAAAGCTTGTGAATTACTCAAAACAGTATATTAGAACTTATCACAACATATCACCAAAAGGAAATACGTTTGCTTATTTATACAGCAAAAAACAACTGTAAGTCTATTTTCTGTGACATTAATTTAATATGCACTGTTTTCGATATCCCACGGTGAACATAAGTCCCCACGAATATAAATTCCCAGCGATATATATATATATATATATATATTATAGTGCACACGGTGCCCCTATATATATATATATTTTGTCTCGCCTCTAAATCTATTTTGTTCCAATCATCAAAACATTATTTCAGGTAAATTTTCAGGAACATTGATCTATATGTAGAGGTTCCACCATTCGCTTGAATATTTACTTGGAAACGACCACATCGTGATATTATGGTAAATGAATGTGCTACAGTTAATTCACCAGCATCTTAATTATTTATGTTTTCAATGTGTACTCAATCAACTGGGTTGTTTTAAATACAAATATAAATTTTAATAATAACGGCAGTCTTAATGTGGCTGGCTACCTCAATGAGGGAGACTCAGATTGTGTACAATTTAATGCTTCCCACAGAATTTGTCACTTTTGTGACACTGATATACTCCACATGGTGGATTCAATGCAAGAGTTTCGACGCACCCTGGGATGGTTTGATTATGTACCAAAAGGTTCTAAAGTATCAGCAAATCAATTAAACAATCGCTAGAAGTGTATTGGAAGCATTTAACAGACATATTTGGCATCTAAGTAGAAGAACCACTTGCGCTATTTAGCAGCAACACCCCACCTCTTCAACGTAGTCAACTCGCTAACACTACTGCAAATAAGACCTGACACAATACACGATCTCCCCGAGAATTGTTTCGGAACCAGCTTTGAGAAACTAAGTTCCGAGTTATTGGCAGCAGCTCACAGTGAGGAGCATTATCAGCAACTTACCAAAGTAGTGGAAGAAAACAGAAAGGAAAACACAATCTGAGAAAAAGAACTCCACCAGATGATGGGATTTGGGGGCATTGTTCAATGTTAGTAATGAAACTATATGTCATATCAGCTGAACCAAGTTTGTCATGTTTTTCCATTCCAAATAAAGAGGAAACTTCTGTCTATGTATGGCCTGTGACCTTTATAATGGCATTATTCAGAGTCGTGGTGGACGACCTAAATATTGTGGGATCTTCCTGAAATATTTTATGACAGTATAATTTTTGGTATTGAAATGAAATGAGACAAGGGACACAATGATGTTCTGAATATATAAAATAGCGAGGGCACTGTGTGCACCCTAATATATATATATATATATATATATATATATAATATTTTCCAAACTATATCAATGCAGCCTTGTACTACGGTTATAGCAGACAATTATTATTAGATCACACAATATATATTATTAACTTGATGCACCATTTTCTTTTACAATATTTCACACTATAATAACACAATATTTAATACAATAGTAAATATATTTATAGTAACGAAGCATGAACACAAACATTCATGAAAATTTCTATTGAGATCAAATCTGAAGAAAAAAGGGTAATAAAAGTTTAGTTAGAATACACGTTTCATGACGAATGTTAATATGTCAAAGTTAATTTTGTCACGGACAATACATCTTTAACATTTGATTTGTTAACTAAACATCTCATTAATTGTCTAGTCATTCATGCTATGGTTTCCAGCTGGGAACAAAATTACACTTAAATTTTATTTATTAACACATTGCTGTTGTAATTGTTGATGTTGTTTTGACTTGTGAATATCCATCAATGTTATTATTATTATTATTACAGACCTAATTCATAATAACCGTTATTGTGTCGTTATCTTCGGAGGTTGTTCTGCATAGTTGATGATTGGTATTTTACGGCCACTTTTGTAACTGACTCATCTCTCTCTCTCTCTCTCTCTCTATATATATATATATATATATATATATATATATATATATATATCGCTGCGTGCGTGCGTGCGTGCGTGCGTGCGTGCGTGCGTGCGTGCGCGCGCGTGCGTGCGTGCGTGCGTGCGTGCGTGCGTGCGTGCGTGCGTGCGTGCGCGTATGTGTCTGTGTTCCTAACCAAAAGTTGGCTGCTGTTCAATAAAATGATTTTTTTAGCCATCATAATGATGCCTATTCCAATAAAGACACTATATATATATATATATATATATTCCAATACAGTATTCTTAAAATATATATATATAATTTAACACACATTTAATGTAATATATTCACGATGTATAACGTATGAAATAATAAAGCTTCAAAAAACATATAACAGATACTGTATATAGTTTATCATGTTTTATGTTGACGGCTCTTACTCTGAACGACAATGAATACATAATTCTGTCGGGTTCTAGTACTATAAAGAATCCCAGAGATAATAATCCTATTTAGATGATTACTTTACATTATCATACTGTGATTCTACGATTAATAAAGGGAATGGGCTATTTGACATGGTACATTATCTTCTTGAAAACAATAACTCTTTACATAATATTGCTGGCAAGCTATTGAGATTATAAGTTCCTAATATAGAGATAAAAAGATATCTACATAACAAGATAAACAGATAGATAAATAGATAGATAGATAGATAGATAGATAGATAGATAGATAGATAATAGATAGATAGATAGATAGATAGATAGATAGATAGATAGATAAATAAATAGCGAGGGCACTGTGTGCACCCTAATATATATATATATATATATATATATACAATATTTTCCAAACTATATCAATGCAGCCTTGTACTACGGTTATAGCAGACAATTATTATTAGATCACACAATATATATTATTAACTTGATGCACCATTTTCTTTTACAATATTTCACACTATAATAACACAATATTTAATACAATAGTAAATATATTTATAGTAACGAAGCATGAACACAAACAT